>JAAAQI020176224.1:0-23186 GCA_011800005.2 Stichodactyla mertensii
AAGTTCCCGCCAAAGAGCAATCAGCCAATCAGCATCGCGATGGGCACGGACGGACGGACGGACGGACGGACGGAAGTTATGTATATTCAAGCCATAAAAAATCAACTCGATGGGTAACCATTTTTTCTAAAGTATGGCTCCGCTATAATTGCATCTTAAAGATTGGCTATTCATGTATCACATAGCAATTTTGTACTATTTGATATTAATTTATTAAACGTCTATTGCGAGATAATTTTCAATGCTTCGTGTTTAAGTCGAATTAAAAATGAGTGAAGAAAGAAAGCTGCACGGTGCTTTAATAGCGACCAAAAAAGAGAAAATTACCAACTTGAGCCGAACACTTAATGGTAATTACGCATTAAAAAATGATTTTCCCCCTTCTATGGTATTTTACAAATTTTGTGAAAACAAGAGACACAGTTTTAGAATCACAAGCTTTAGGACAAACCTTTTAAAGTTCTTCCCAACTCCCAATTTCTGATAAAACAACGTAGATATGAAGAAACTCTTTATGAAGCTTTTATAAAACAAATAAAATATATGCTTTTATGGAAACGGTTTTCCTTGCTTATTTTAGCCAGTCCGAGGGCGCATTATATATCGTACTTATTTTGATATCGACTGTTCAGGCTGAGGGTTTGGCGAGAGGTTTCAAGCTGATTGCGGTTCAACAAAGGGCCTGGTGTATCAGTCCAGTTACAATGACGATAGAGTCGTGGATGATGAGCATCCCCATTCTCATTGTTTCAGGATCATATATATGGTTCAATACATCGCGTTGAAGTGGCTTCACACCTTTACTTGTATTCTCTAATCTTTCATGAAAAAGACTCTTTTGTTAGCGAGTCTTGTACTGGCTGATAAGATCAAAGGAGGTACTTTAGAGTTCCTACTGTGAAGTACTTTCGAGATTTGACAGAATATAAAGGAGCCAATTTATCTGTTTGTGTTTTAGTCTGTCCTTTAAAGCTATAGAATTGCAGTACTTGACTTAGCGTTGATGAAAACCCATCTGGTAGAGCGATTTATTGATCTCAGTCAATTCTTCAGCAAACCTTGATTTACTGAAAAAATTCAGTTCTTTGATGATTTTGCGGGGGATATCTGAATATTCAAGTGGCCTTCAATGCCTCATCTTGAAGTGAATTCAAGCTAATAGAAGGCTTGAATCACGATGTAAACATTCGTTTGTTTTTAATTGATAACGAACACGTTCACTCCTGCTGGGCTACACAAGAAAACCCTGCTCGAAGCCACTAGACAGGTGTTTGTTAGTAGTCATTTCAACCACCACATTAACTATGAAATGTTAAATAAATTAAGTTACCCTCTTTTTTGTCGAGTATGTGTTGTGCGAATGAATACTTACCAACTCCATATGGTACACTGAAACGTTAACCATAAAAGTTAAAAAAGAAAACTAAACTTCAAGTTCGTGTAATATTGAAAGTCAAGTTTATATAAGGAAGCATGTTTTCTTTTTCAAATACAACGCATATCCTACAAAAATTCTGATCCCTTATCCCCAAGTTTAACCTTAACGGGCCATTGCACTAATTACGTTAATACCACCCACTACCCACTGATACCAGGAATCTTTTAAAAGTGTTTCTTATATTAAAATTTATACAGGGCTTTCACGTGTTTTGACTTCTTTGAGGCGTCGCAGGATAGTGTTAATGTCGCTAACAATTAAAGGGAAAGGGGAATGGTCAATTCTGTGATCTCTATTGTCCCCGAAAAATGCTACTCAATAATTTTGGTCCCCGGTTCTTTATAAATTTCCCTCTTATTGTGATTCATGATCCTATTACAAGCAGTGATCTATGATCTCCTATACTTTTTCTCGACTGGTGCCATACAGTCTACCCTTAATTCTGATCAATGATTCCTAAACTTGTTTTTTCGTCTTCGTCCATTCACAACTAGTGATCGCCTATAACCCGCAGTCAAGACCTAGGTTCAGCTGAGTTACATTTTTTAAACAAAATAAAAAATTAGTAGAAGACTAAGGAAAGCACAAGATAGTACACTTCCTAAGAGGTACGTCTTTATTTAATTTAATTAAAGTAGGTAGGCTCATTAAATTTAATAAAATAAATGTCAGTTAAAAGCTAAAAACTCATTAGATATATATCTCAAGAAGTAAAACCAAATCATATTGCATTTAACTCGAGTCATATCTGAAAGTTTAACAGCGAAGTTATGAATTAATTCTATAACGACCAAAGCCCGATTTGCAAATAACTTCCTTAAGGATAATGTTGCGGGTTAATGTTCTTAGCTAGGTTTGCAACTTCAGTTGCCGAGTGGTAATCGAAGATATATGACTGGTTACAATGATCTTAAATATTTCCTTAAATTTACCTTTTTAAATTAACTAAGGACGTTCCAAAGAGTAATAAAAATATATTAAGCCCGCCACTACTTCGTTATTTTTGCTTGCAATTTTAATTCATTGTTTAACATACATCACGTATGGTCAAATTCAATTACCTTGTGTATAATCGAGTGTAATAACTGGTGGTGAGATCAAAGAAAGAAATCATATTCAAACTCATGACTTATCAAGTCCAATCGCGCTGAAAATTCTTTGAATGCAATATTTGGAAGCGGACGTTTTGCGTTAAACTTTGCAATCAGAAGTCAGGATTTTTTATCTTACGCTTCCAGCACAGACAGATTGAACTACCTCGTCAATAACTCGATGCCAGCTGGAGTTATTTGGGCATGTACAACAGATTGTCTGCAGTCAGTCATATCAAGTGGAGTTAAATTAAACTGATTCTTTAGTGATTATATGTCAGTATTACTGATGGTAATGGTAATTACTAGTAATAAGAATCCAACAGTTGCATTGGTTAATAACCCAACATTTGTATTGTTTCGAGATCTAGATAATAGCCTTGAGAAATTTTCTAGTGTCTTTGAAAGACTCAAGCGAGCTTGGGCCTGGTTTAATAATGTGTGCTAAAAAATATCCTCTAAAATTGAAACCAATATCAATAGTTTTAACTATAAATGGGTGCATACTTCTTGTTATTGAATCCATAAAATAATATTTCTCTTTTTCAAAATTAGCCTAATATGCTTCGCAACACTAATCAAAACAAACCCATCTTCAGGAACAATACTGTTTTGACGTTTGAAAATCTGTTGTCATTCACAAAAGAAATCTTGCATATCTCTTTTGGGGTTTATTAAAACATTAATGAATGGTGGCTGCCTTCAACAAATTAGTCTTAAATGGAAAATAATGAAGCCCAATTTTCAAAAAAAGCTTTCAGTTGGAATGGTTGACCTCAGTTATTATTCCTAAAATGTCTTGTACCAATTGTTTTTGGACCCGAGTCTCAATCACGTACAAAAATCTCTCCATGAAGTTAGTACAACATACGTATCATAATCTGTCAAAAAAGGCAGTGAAACACATTATTGATTTACCTTTCAAACTCCAACGTCATTGAAAAGCGACAGTTGAAGACGCGTCTCAATGGCTTCCCCTGTTGCGAACTTTGTTTTGTTTTGAAGAATTCATGGCGTCCTAGTTACGTCAATTGCAAAAGTTTCGTTAGCTACTGAATTTTCTAACAAAAAAAGTACAATCAAAATGACTTAAACATGATAATCGTCAATGATGCAGCTGTACAGGGTGCAAATTCCTTTTTATTTGGAATGGATTTTCAATCGAAAATTATGAAAAAGAGCTGCAGAAGGATGTTTTGAGGAAGTGTTGTGTCATTCAAATTACGTACCAAAACTACCGTTTTGCTTTTGTTTTTGAAGGCATTATCTTGGTCACAAGACTAGCCAAACAAACGATTTAAAGAACTAATTTAAAAGGACAAACTCTGTTTTTTTTATTTCCCATGTCAATACTTCGTCTTGGCGCGGGGATTCTTTTAACCTTTTTGGAATAACAAATTGTATGCAATATCTGAGGTAAGTCAATACTCTTTCCCCAACTTTTTGTCAGTCATTTTTAGTCTAGTTTAGCAACTCCATTAGTTTTCTAGTGCTATTATGATTTAATCTATTCATCTCAGCGCCAAACTGAAATAAATGTATTCACAATTTTCTTTATTAAAGGAAATCAACCCTTGATGAAAAATAACAACTTTTCTGTTTTGTGAATAATTGGTTCACCGCGTTAGATTTAGCAGAACTGGGGTTGAAATCACCCGCTAATAAAACGACTGACCAATTCATCAGTTTGTTTTCATTCAGCTCAAATAAACCAATCGTTTCAGTTAGTTCTCATACTAAAAGTGACACACTGACTTCAAATCCACTTCAAATACCTCATTTTCAAATTATAACATTAAGGGAGCATTGGTTGTCTATGTACATGCATGTCAAACTAAGCCCTTATAAAAACTATTTACAATATGATACAAGGATGATGGTAAAAATAACATCCGATATTTGTGATTGAAAATACTGGTTAAAGTCTTTTGATGTTGTTAAGTTAAATTGCTGGGGCTACTTTGCTAGATAAAATCTCAAGTCTCTGTGCTACTGAAAAGCCATTCACGACTGTCTCCGCTCGATTTCGTTTTCTAAATGCGTTGCTAGATCCATTTGCTTCCCCTCGTAGAGTGTCAGATAGCGACCTGATATAGCTGCAAGCGATCCTTAAAATCTCAAGCTTGGTAACCCTTCGTTTGCTTTGGGGTACAGGGATGCATTGCTTAAGACTCTCCAGAGCTCGGTTCAGTGACCTCATTCGCCTGCGTTCTCGATCGTTGGCGCGAAGCCGGCGAATTCTTTTCATGGGCTCTAAACGGACACGTGGGCAGCCTAAGCCATTGTTTACTTCGTCGTCAGCACTGCTCCACGTGCCACCAGAGGACTGCTCACAAGAACCGCTATCTTCGCAGGGACTTGAATTATAAGAAAATATCTCGGTGTAGCTCTGTATCATTTCATCTTCAAATGAAGTATTTTCTTTAGTTGCCATTATAGTTCCTCGTTTCATAGTTTGCAGTTCATGGATACTGCACTGTTCTGTAGCATTGCTATTTAGTGACAAACCCTCTGCTCCACGGTAAACAGCACTAGAGTTCCCCTCACCAATGCTGTACAGTCCTTCTTCTCCTTTGTGGCAAATATTTGCATTTGAATCCTGTTCGTATTCTATGCACGATGTTATTTCACGACAAAAAGTATCTTCGAAAGAAAAGTTGGGCTCTGCATATAGACCTCGACTATGTTCGAAGATATCTTCCATTGTTGGATCTGAAGAGTCAAGCGTAATGCGAGAAAAGATTTAGTACGTAATTGGCTAATGAGATAAATGGTGAGTTAACCTTAGTTCTGGTAGATGACAATCTGTATGCAAACTAAATTCATTCACGTTTTGCAGTAAACCACAAAATTTTACACACAACAAAGCGTCTAATAACCTCTAGCCGCCCCGAGCATACAGATTCGTTCCCGGTTTTAATTATTTCCCAATAAACTTTTTCAAAAAAGAAAAAAAATCTAAATTTCTTTTAAAAATGAAAAGTGATACACCTTCATACTACTAATCTGTTAATAAAGGTAGTTCTTTCGGTGTTAAAGTGCTAATTATCATCGTTAATACGAAAAACACAAAACACACATGAAACCAACCTGAAAGATGATGTTGTGTCCTCGGCTCTTTGATTCAGAAATGAGCAAGGCAGCGCGACTTGACTTTATATGAGTACATCACGTGGGACAAGGCCAAACTTTGGGACAATAGATGAGATTTTACTTCGAACAATAACACATTCAAAGTTCCCCACACTAACCACGAGATACGAGATTCATGAATAATCAACAGAGTCCAATGTGAGTGTGGTTTGTTTTTAGAACAGGCAGCATCATAATGCTAATACATTGATTAGCAACACATTCTGCCGAGACTACCTTATAGTCTTATACACAATATTAGATTTTTAATATTTTTTAAGAGCGTGGGATTGTTAAACAATTCTGTTCGATTGGTGATTGGTTAATATCAATATCAAGTTCGTTACGAAGACGTCTCGAACGTTTTACTTCCCAGTACGGAACACAAGGTCAAACACATTCGTTCGCACACAAACATGACGCTTTTCCCATTCATTATTCCTAAACAATGTACAATTTAAACTTCGCTGAACATTTGTACAACACAGACATCGAGTTTGTTCAATTATTTTACAAGCAGATGACCGGCTACCTTTGAAGTTTAACACCCAGAATTAAAATGTGAACGATTAATTTCAAAAGACGACAGAAGAATTGGATTTTTGATTCTGCTAAATAAAACACCACTCGCCAAAAAATCCCCAGATTTTGAATCCTTTTTGAAAGAAGTTCATTGTTTTGCGCATGCGCACGAAAAAGCCTACTTAAAACCAACTGGATGTGGTTGAAAATAAAAAGATGCGGGTTGTTAATATATTATGTTAAACAGTTCGATCATTTTCGTTAAATTCAATGTATAATACGTGTAATCAAACTCCAAATATTTTTGTGAGGCGTCTGGAACTCAGAACGAATCTCATTAGCATTTCGGCAAGTCTTCACCCTTGTTCTTCTCAATAAGGCTGCAAGCGTGGGGCCCTGATGGATTGTAATTAACCAATACAGCACGCGTTGGAGATATTGATATGATTCACACAGTACTGAAGCTGGGATTGGATTAGCTGTTGTCTGTTTACACGAATAATGCTATAGAAAGATGAATGCTGTTCTGAGGGGAGAGTCTCATGGACTAATTAAAATAACAAAACTCGCCGAAATGAGAGTGGCTATTTACCTATCGAGTTGTGACTGTGACGCTTATGGATTGAAATAACTCATAAGTTTATGACCCTAAATTTCGTTTCGATTTGAAATTTATTGTCGAGATGAGAAAAAGAACGTACAATAACGCTCCAAATTTGGTCCACGATAGAATCTGGTTGGTGAAAGACCCATCCATTTTGGGATCGACTGGCGTTGGGTTTTAAGCTTATCATTTCCCCTTCAATCTGCCTTCACTATCACAACATGTTCCATAAAAAGGCCTTTTGTTTAAGCTTAACAAAAGATACATGTCTACAGCCTCAAATACTAATAATTGATATTTTGAGATGCTTACATCTTCCAAGGCACTTTTTATAACACGACACAAAACAGACTCCGGGGTGGGCGAGGACAATTGTACTAGCACGTTTCACCATCTGATAAAGCGTTTTCCTCCCTGCCTTCAATAACACTCGTTAACAATGTCACTTGAGGATGGCCTGAGGAGGGATAACAATACCAATCAATTAATAAAGCAACGTAAATCTGCTCATTTCTTAGGTAACCTGCGGATAAAGGCGACTAGTACAATCACCACCACGTGCAATCGACGGACACGTATGGCGCTATACTGTTAGGTTCACATGCTCTGGGAAAGCAAGTCTAAATCTAGGTCCCTTGCAAAAGAGTACGGTGAAGCACACAAGCATATTTTAGTTAGAAAAGTGCTCTTTGGAGCTGCCTCGCTCAGGGGGAAATGCAGAAGTTCTGAAGGGAACCGTCTGTGTCCTCATGTGATTACACGCCCATTTATGTAACGTGTCAGCAAATCGAGATGCTCCTAGAATGACCTATTAGAGTTTATTTCCCACAGTTAATTGCTGTTTATTTCCATCTCCATTTCCTTTCATCCTTTTATCCTTTGGTTCTTTAAATAAGCTGGGGGATTTTTAAAAGTGGCTTTGCCACACGGTCAAGTTCATCTTGATACAACAAGCTTGGCGATGACCTTGGTTTGTCTCACAAAGATCTTACTAGGTTCTCCCTTACGTCCTAGTCTAGCGTTTTAGACGCTTCATTCACACTTATAAAGAGCCATTTTACTTGAGTGTTTGTTAGGATCACAACCAAGTAAACATTTTTCATTCAAGCTCTTAATAAAGGTGTCCCTTGTAAAGTTATAACCGATTCGGAAATGAATTCTGATGGTTCATAAATACTTATGATGATTAACCAGCGAATAAGGTCACTAAAATGCAAAAGATGAACAATATTGAGGCACGGTTACGAATTTATTGACAGTGTGAACGAGAAATCCTCTGCATAATGAGGCAATGGGCTTTTACAAGGCTATTGTCTTGAGCGTTCACTTGTCATATTTACAATAATTCCATTTATTGTACCCCTATGAGTCCTTGCACCATTGAACTTTTGTAGTAGACTACTGATATTCCCCATGGTATCCCATGGTATGAATAATAACACCAGACTGCATCTAGACGACCCAAATGACAGTGCAAGTTTATTCATACGTTCTGTATTTTCCTTATTTTTCTTTGGATTTTGTTTGTTGTACGTGTGGAGTACATTACCCTGCTACATGAATAATCATAGTAGATAACGTGAAATTCATTCATTCATAATGACTGTGCACTGTTAAGAAAAGTTTTTCTTCTCATTTAATTAACTAAGTAGAAAACTGATTTAGTTCATACACCACCATGACAGGGTTGGGCTTAAATGAATGAAATGACTTTCGTTCGTCCTCGGGAATTTTGATCAGTTGTTGTGTGTGAAGAAAACCGAAAAAATGAGCCATAAGAAAATTATGACAATTTTTTGTCACTGTTCTTGCATTAAAAGAATGAAATGATTAAGTGTAGAAGTACCTTCGTATAAGCATTATTGGGCGACACGTGCGAGCTTATTTGACCGTCAATAAATATCCTTTAACAGAGTTTATCTTCTGACAAGATTTGATGCATAAGTACTGTCAGATAATTACACCCTATTTCCAATAGCCTTAAAAAAAACTGGTTTGAACACGCCGTGAGAAAAGCACTACTGTGTGAGGAAGAACCCTAGAGACTACACACACAGCACGTGTGAACTTTGAAAAAAAACCACTTCGATAATTTTAAATGATTAAATAACCGTAAACAAATTTTCAGTTTTGATAGCTGACACTGATTGAACTTGACGAGCACAGCGACACTCTTTACATAAAATTTGGTGCTATAAAGTTAACAAGAAAGTAGCGTTTAAAGCAAACAGAGTATCTTCTTGTGCAGCAAATTGTTTTGGTTCCAAGTATACATGGTCTCTCTTTGTTACCCTGTTATTCAATTAACCTGAATTTGCGACGCGCCTTACATGAAATCCCAAAAATGCCACTCCCATATATGCCAAAAGATCAAATAAGGAACACTAGAGTCTTTTCGCATTGATATCCCCATCTTCCCTCCCGTTTGAACTTTGCCGCGACTTCAGTGAAACTTGCCGTCGCTAGGCAACGATAAACGTCACATCTAGTAGAACGAGATTAAAACTGCATCGTCGTTAGCGCTACTCTGTTATGGATTAACTTAGTGTTTGGTTTTCGAGAACCTGGAAGGTGTACCGCGTTGTCTTTTAGATGCGGCGCAAATCGTTCTTGAATTACTAGTAAATAATGTAAGGGATTTGAATCAGAGAGGATTATGAACTAGTTCAGTGAAAGATTATTATAGATAGTTGAGTTAATAACAAATAAGTGTGAAAACAATAGCCAGGGAGAAAGAAAACATCTGTGATACATTTGCTGTGATGAAAGTTGGCATTGGCCTAATAAAAACAAGATAGAAAACAGTATAAAGCTTTGGTGAACGACAGTTAAAGTTAGCATTATTACAAGTTTTGTATTACCAGAAACTCTGCTTCTGAATACAAGAACGAACGACAACAAAACATGAATCGGAATGAATTACCTTGACTAGGGGTGTTGATCAACTTCAAGGCGGTTCACATGTTCCTAAATATAGTCAGGAGGTTTTGAATGGGCTATGTTTTGATTATTAACCTAGACTGAAACTGAATAACCAAGCTGTCTTAATTTTTGACAGTACATCAAAGTAGCCTTATGACGCTCTGCTAAAAAGTTCTATGACTTTTTAATTTATAGTAACTCTTACCCTCAAAATCAACTCATGCAACAAGAGTCTTTTTTTTCCCCTTTTCTTTTTTCATTTATTCTTTTTTTTTGGGGGGGGGGGACTAAGATCTTAAAGCTAGAAAAGCAGTTTCATATGAAACCCTAAATGTTTTTCTTTACTAAGCTTAAAAATGGCGAGAACAAAGAATAGTGTCTTATTTTTTATTTCTAATTCCACAGTCAAAACAGTACTGAACATTAACTTTGTTTTCGTTTTTGAATACTTCTTTGTTTGATCTATTCATGTGAAGAGACGCATTTGTACTCCTTTTTATTCAACTGTTTTATCACAAGACTATAAATACTCCTTTTTTTCCAAAATTTCTTTGTAATTCGATGAATCCGTTGTCTTACAGATACTCATGCTCAACGAACAGAAAATGAATAATAATTTATATTTTTAAAAAAACCTGTAAAAAGAGCATTTATTTCAGTTTTAAGATTAAAATTTTCCATAATCATGAAACAGAAAGATTCAGTGACAAAAAGCTTGTGAAAATGAAAGAGATAGAAAGAAAAAAATTAATGGAAAGACGGTACACTAAGTTAAAATCTTGAAACATAACTTAAAAAGACACAACGAAGTCATTCTATAATTTTTTGGGTTCTAAGAAAAAACATTTAACAAAATCAAGTATACGAAGTTGCATATCTATACAGCCACTTAAAATGGTGAATACTTGTGAATACTAAATACTGCCCACATACTGAACAGGGCATTACCAGTCAAACAGCCTGAATTACATTCAAGTACACTGCCGAAGGAAAGTATTTTGTTTAAGAAGAGAAGAATTGTCTCCATCTGCCGGCCTAATGTTATTCAAAATATTTTTTTGTGTTTAACGGGGTTTTCACTTGTAAAAGACTTTTGTTATAACCTTTAAAAACGACCCAAACTAGTCCTTTATCAGTTTTCGTTCGACAACCCTTATAGGAGTGTATACTGAACTAAATTTTCATATCTTTATGTAGCCAATATCGATGACAGTTTCATGATAAATCGAGGATAGCATTAAAGCAAGCACCTTCCGGGGAGAATTACGCCCCGAGGCATAGTTAGAAAAATACAAAGTTCAAAAAACATGGAAAATAACTTTGATAAATAAATCTTTAAAAACCCACTACCACGCTTTCTAACTTCAATTTAATAGAATCTCGCCGTGGGGCATGACTATGTCGTATATATATAGTAGTATTGGTAAGTGTTGTTTTATTTTACCTATGTATCTCGGTCCCGCTGTTACAGGTATTGTCCTCGCGAAAATATTCCCAGACTCTTCGCCTTTTAGTCAAATTACTGTATTAATTATCATAATTATGGGATTCTCACTTTTGCGTGCGTTGTTTGACGGACAAATGGACTTGAATCAAATTACTACATAATTATCATAATTACTGTTAAGACTTTTTCAAATGTTTTATTAAGTTTTTGTAATAAAGAAGCCAAATCATTATATGATGATCGTTATAAACTCTATTGATCATAAGCTGTCAATTATGAAAGTTTGTGTGTGTGGCTTTTGAATTTCAAGTTTTCGTTGAGATTTTGAAGAAAAACTAATAAGAAAATTAATGCTTTCAAGGTTCTTAAATTATGGATAGATCACATATATTCTAAAACTGGCACCCCTTCATTTTTCTAAGTAAAAGTAGTCACTAATATAATAAAACATTTCGCTATTATTTTTCTTTCATTTGAAAGATCACCTAAAAATGGAAGATTCTATGAGAAGCATGGGAATCTTTTCCTGGCAAAATATCAAGGAATGAAATTACAGATCTTATTTTCAGATTTGGCTCTTCAGGGAAATGATGTGACTTAGCCTCACTTTGATGCCCTTCATTGGCATTGCTGATCTTCTAAAGCAATCGTTTTTTTTCCCCGCGGACTTTCACTGTTTCTTAATTCTAAAGTCTTTCATCAGTTAAAATATTTTATTCTCTTCAAAGCGTTAAACTTTAAAAATATGAAGATGGTCCAAACGATGAAAAGTCAATTTTCGAATTCGAATAAACCACTGGTTTTGATGACCACGGACTTGTACAGGGTTAGCCTCGTTTGTAAGTAAGTTATTCAAATATACTAATGAAAGTCCTCGGAACTTCAAAAAGTTTGTTGTGTTCAAGTTGTACACCCTTCAAATTGGTAAACCTGCTAAAAATGAATCCATGGTCAAGGTTCACAGCAGTTTCTGTTTAATGAAAGCAAGTACAGTCATGATTATCCTGCTAGCAGGGACCCCTTTTCGCTTTTATCTTTTCGCTGAATCCTTTCGTCGTGCTGGCTTTTGTTTTTGTTGTTCTTGATTGTTCCAAAAGGTACCTCTGCCCGGACTCGGCATTTTTATGTTCGAACATGCGCCGAGTCTCGTCACGTGATGTGGCACAGGTTGCTTGGTAACATGGAAATAAGCAGTCTCCGCAATTTTGAATTTTAACGTGGGCTCATGGGTGACCAGTTACATTATGCGTGCGCATGTTTGCATGCTTTTTTTTTCCAGAGAACTCTCTTCTTTTTATGCGTGCGCCTTATCGACCAGGTTTTTGATAGACAACTCGGCACATGCTCAAACGAAAAGCTGCCGAGTCCGGGCAGAGGTATCCGTTCGTAATAATCGAGAACAGCAAAGCCACAGAGAAAAGACTTAGCGAAAAGGGAAAACGAAAACTGAGGGACCTCTGCTAGCGGGGTAAGCTATGATTTGCAGTCAGTATTCCACGATTTCTTTTATGAAAACGTTTTGAGTATATTCGCTACAAAATTGTTCCCAAATTTCTCATTTTTACTGAAATTCTACTAGACCAAAGTATATATATAAATATTTGAACGCACTGAAAACTATATAACTACTGAAAGCATTAAAATATAAGCCTAAAAAAATATTTAAATTAATATAAAAGTTTGATGTTTCAATGTCATACAGCTTGAAAATTAAACTCAAAATTGTCGTCGGCCCAACTTATTGTCAAACTTATACTCCTTCGTCCTTTTGGTTTCAATATTTCAAGCAAGCGTATTCCATAACCCTTAGGGAAAGTAGCAGAAAAGGATCGATCTCCATAACTGGCTAGTCTAGGTTTCGAAACAATTACTATGCACATTTTGTGTAAATTTCATAGAAACAAAACAAAGCCAACATCAACTACGCCAACACTTTTTTTAAGGGACTTATCATTAACTAGTGGGGGAGGGGGAGCGGTGCATTTCTTTTTTACTATGGAAGGATTTTCAAAAGAATAAGCTAAGAACCTATAGGTGCTTTAAAAGTGATTTTCAGCAAGAAAAATACCTGAGAGAAGTCAGCAAGTACGAAACATAGAAGAAGTCTGACAAAACTAAGAATCGGCAACCACCCTCTAGAAATCGAAACAGCAAGATATGCACGCCCATGTCAGAGCAGAAGAAAGAATTTGTAAAATATGTAATCTTTGAGAAGACGACGAAAGACACTTTTTAAACTACTTCAATGAAAGGGATAATTTAGTTCTCCAACTTCATAAGTTAATGAATATCAATCTTGAGAAAATGAACGAAAATAAAAATTTTCTTTGTGATGATAAGTCCAAAAAAATCTATTCGAAAGATTATTGCAAAATTCGTTCATGAATGCTTTGAAGAAAGGAAAAGGACGATTATTACCAGTTGTGGTTGCTGGTCATATATTACATTCATATCCAGTTATATCATTTTTATTTAATTCACATTACATTTTATTGGAATAACTCCAATGTGAAATTTTACACGGAGACAATAAAATATCTTGTTGTTGTTGTTACGGTGGATTTTTTCGTCCCAGCCTCCCCATGCCATGCAAATTGCAAGAAATAATCAGGGCCTCCACTGGATGGATACCCAAAATTGAACACCCCAAAACATTTGCAAATTTTTTGATACTCCTGCCATTTTGAGGTGCATAAAAAATGATAGCCCGCCCCATATTTGCACCACCCCCCCTCCCCCCCCGCTTATAAATAATAAGTCCATAATGTGTCAGCATACATCTATCGATGCATGTTGACAAGGGAAAAGAAAATCAAGTAATCGTAAACCTTAGTTAAAGTACTATCCATTTGGAGCAACACCCATGTACTTGTAGAGTATACAGTGCCAAATAAACATGTTGTTGTTGTTGTTGTTGTTGTTGTTATGTTCTTACACCAACAAAACGCGGAAAATCTACACATGATATTGTGCATTTGCAAACTATTTGATTCATATGAAACCCCATCTCTGTAATATTAAGCTAATAAATATTTTGGTTGTTTATTAATTCAAAATTTCTACTGCTGCCTGACGCGGGGAAAAAGTAAATAAAAGTGTACAAAGTCATCAATTGTGCAAGGTAAATTATCCCCATAAAGTTTAAAAAATCTCAAGCAGTCATGATAATTTTCCGCAATCGTGAATGCGGTCACTAGAACTCGACACTCCGTCAATCTGTCTTTTAATAAGCGAGAATCTTCAATACTTTCTTGTCTAAAAAACGGTTCGTATGTTTTGATTAAAAAAAAGCTACTACCATATTTATTAGGACTAATGGACTGATCTTTATTTACGGAGGTAATCGGAGGATTTAGTGGGGATAACAAGGTTTTGCAAGCGAATGGAAGGGGAGAGGGACGGATCCAGGATGCTATGTTTGGGACTCGAGCACCAAAAGTAAATAATCCATAACTGACTGTACGTACCCCCACCCCAACCCCACCACCCTGAAATCCTCCCCTGGGGTTCGGGCAAACAAACACAGACAATAAGGGGGATCACTAAAAAGTCTATAGGGCCTCGAAAGAGTTCACTTAATTTTAAGGGGGCCGCAGCAAAAATTCCCTCCCCCCCCCCCCCCCCCTCCCTACCACCATCACCGGGCGATAAATAATGACCGTCCCCCATGTTATAACGCTGCTGTTACAAAAAGCATTTTTCCTTAATGATCTAAATCTAAAAACTAAGTTTATTATTATTTAATTGCCCCACATCATTATGACGTCACGGCTTGTTTATGAGGGGGACAAAATCGTTCAGAGCAATAGAAATTTAAACAAAATTCGCTCTGCTAAGAAACGTTCTCTCAAATTGTCTGGTTTCCAAATATAAGTTGTACTGATATTTAATACACAATATTTACTGTATTTGGTGGCTGTTACCGTTTTTCTCCGGTCCACAAAAACGCATTTCATATCGATTTTCATTGTGTTGTTACTGCTTTGTCCCCCTCCCACGACCATGACCCTTAGCGTTTAAACAATAGATTGTTTTGATGTGACGTCATAGTGATATAGGTCAATTATGTTCAATTTTCGAAATCATCAATTTCATGGATGCTCCCGAAGAAATAGAAACGCCAGAACTTTACATTGGGAGTGGGGGATCGGGGCGTCACTCCCCAGGTTATAATCATATAATCCCTCCCTTCCCTAAAAAAACATGAAATACCATGAACTGGAAAGGACGCTCACAGACACCCTTGAACCCGCTTGTGACGCCTGAAGACAGGAACGCAGGAACTTTAAACCTTAAGGTTGCCGTATTTTGGCCAATACCAATTTAAGCTTAATACCTTGCCGACATTCAAACCGTCGTAGTTATGCTCGACGAATATATACACGTAATGTAAGCTAGGGTTATAGTAAAGAGAACTTAAGGTAATGAAAGTATTATAGATAACCCCTTATTTAGCTAGAAATTATTTTATGAAATAGTCTACCAAAATAATGGTGAAGCAGTGATAGCTAATGAAAGATAAGTCAACTGTTTCGACAAAGCAAAAGATTAAATGACTGGAAGTTCAAGTGTTTTCGGGGAAATAAAAAGCCCTGTATCTTAAACTAACAAGCTTTCGATATGGTTTTCAAAAACATGATTTAAATAAAGGCAAACTCACCTTCTGTTCGATTCCGACCACAGATCAAATTCAAGATGGCGACAGAGTAAAATGAGCGCGCGGGCGTCGTTTGGCGGGAAAACGAGGCGTCCGCGATGGAAAACTGGGCCCCAGAGAACGCGTTGGCGGGAAATTTATCGAAATGAGCAATATCTAGCGATCTATTTCTCCCTATCTTACATACTTTGAAAAACTCATTTTTCGATAATTATTTAATGTCTGGTGCCTCAAAAGTTTTAAATCTAAAACTTAAAATGAGATAAGGCATCATTTATTATAAATACACCATGTAACGTTGCTAGTTTCCCATTAGTCTTAATTATTTTCTTGCCTATTTCACACAAGAGAACTTAGGCAAAACGGAAAAAAGAAAGAAAGAAAAATAAATGAATAAATAAATAAAAAATCAGATAAGCGTTAGTACAGAATTTTCTTAATCACCTCATGTAAGGGAATCAGGAATGCAAAATCCATAGATATTGGCTTTTGGAATCCAGAATCCAGCATCTTGCTGAATTCCCTTACACAAGGAAATCATAGGCTATACAGTATAGTGGGAAACGAGCCTGTAAATTAACCACTAATTAGATGGCTACAGGGGCAGATCTAGGGCCTAAACTACAATCAAACCCCCTAAGGGAAATTTCATTATTTATGCCAGGGGGGCTGGCAAGTTTCATCCAACCCTAACCCTAAACATCATAACCCTCCCCCCAAAGACAGTCATTCCCTCTTTCTATGCATATTTTTTGCGATCCCATCATGAACTTTCAATGCTCTCCACCCCCCCCCTCCCTTCATTCTTGCCAGCCCCCCTGGCATAAATAATGAACAGTTCCTAAATGACAACTATGATCCCCCTAATTAGAAAATATCCAATAAGAAATAATTTTCTTGAAGTTTGTTTTTTTACTAAAACATTTGTGGTTTTGACCCCCCCCCCCCCTTAGCCAAAATCCTAGATCCATTCTTGGGCTATAAGGAAAAAAATTTTAATGAAATAGGAAACAGACTTCTCTCTCATAAATTGGAGAATGATTTAATGATCCCTTAAGAACATCATGATGGGAGAATCAGTAAGTGGTTGATCATTCACATTTCTTAAGCTGCATTCACACTAATGGTTAAACATGGTTAGAAAATTCATGAATAATTAATGAGCAAAACACAATAGAAAATCATAACCGTGTCGGAGTCTTTAAATTGGACAAAGAATCGTCCTCATTTGCATTCTACTTTAACTTAGATTTTCCCGGCGAAAATTACTTAATTCATTTTTAAAATCAGTACAGCATGAAAATATAGTCCTAGACATTTCATAAGTGATATAAAGTATTCGCGATCGACCTTTATGGGCATAAAATGCCCATAAAGGTCTCCAGCTCATACTTTATATATTACTTAAACATGGTTAAAGGTGGTTTAATTAAACAGGTTTAGAAAATTATCTGCAAACAAAAGGTAAACCTTGATTCAAAAACTGCAATACCTGCTGTTTGTGGAACACAACATAAATTCTAGGTAGTTTGATTCTAATTGAGTTGAATGGCTTCATATTATAGAAGATAGAAAAAAGCAGTTTAACTAAACACGGTTCTGGTGTGAATAGAGTATTACACTCATGACAAATTGAAAAAATGATGCTTGGGCTTTCCTTTTAGATACACTCTATTTTCTTCTTAAACAAAAAATTATAATTTATGATGGAACAATTGGCTTTCAACTTTTTTATGGCTCCAAACAACCTTCAATATTTATTCCTGGTGGTGGAAGGTGGGCCTGGCAAAATTCAAAATCATCTTCATAAAAATGCCCTGAACCCTCCTTAATGCAAAATAAAAATTCCATAATGTTAATTCTAATTCTAGTTAAAGTGATGGCACTGGCACTTAACCAGTGAAATAGTTACTAGTCTAATTATAATTTTTTGTATATTGTAATTATAATTTATAATTTTTTTAAAGGTTAATAGAAACTAATTCAATTGTTTTCTTGTCTCTCTTTGTCTATTCGACCTCAACTATTGGTTTCTGTTTCACAGGTTAAATGCCATCACTCTATTTTGCAATTATAGTATTTTTTATTTATACATTTATCATTATTATTAGAAGTCTTAATAAAGAACCAGCCATTTATCAATAATAGGTGTCAATTCCCTGGTTACTTTTGCTATCATCAGCTGATAGAAAAGATCAAGGTTTTGCATGCCATGCTTAATGTCAGTAAAAATGAAACCAGTTCACAACAAAAAAATTAATTCTTAAAGCTTTAAAAAGATGTTTTATCTGCTAATGTGACTGTCTGCATGTGATTATGCAAAATCTTCATTGAGGACAAAATTATGAGGGGTCTGTTTACCTTAATTTCACTTGTAGGAATACAAGGGGTCTGGACCACCATTGTAACTCATCGTTTTTCCTTTTTTTATATATGATGTCAAAAATGACAACACCTATATATTGAATGCAGGTTTTGGACCCCCCTCAAAAAATCCTCAATCCACCCTTGGTGTAGATCCTTTGCTGCAATTCCCAAAGCAGTATTACAGTATTACGGTGCACCGGACACCCCCACAGGCCAAGCATGAGATTTTTTTTCAGTAAATATGTCTTCTTATTATTCACAACTAAGTTCTGTTTCTTGAATCTTTTCTTAGCAATGGTTGCATAAGATTAAATCTAAAAATAAATTTAAGTACAAATTAAATTAGTCAGTTCAATCAGGATTATTAACGATGTCACTATATCATCACTTTCTTCTTTTTTGACATCCCACTGCAAATTTCTGGATCTGCCTCTGACAAATCTAAAGTTTCAGACAAGACTGCAATAGACCTTATTCGCTTGGGCGTAATGTTTTCCCAAATTAGACCTCTTGGGAATATGATTCTTTGTTTGAGGGTTATCGATATTAATGTATCTTCTCAAGTGTTACCATTAAACAAAGGAAAAAGTCCCAAAGAAATGACACGTGACCTGCATTGGGAAAACAAATACACCCAAGTGAATAAGGTCTGTTTAGACAACCTGTGCAAATCAAATTTATTTTCTGTGATTTGTCAAACATATGAAATAAATCATTATAATCTGACTGATGTCTATCTGACAGCTACAAATTCAATTATCTCAAGGCATTTCAAAGATAAGTTAAAAAACAAAAGCCAAATAAACAAAATGCTGACCACACAGGGCTGTCGCTAGGACCTCCAAAGAGGGGGTTCGTTTTTCTGCCAAGCTCAGTTATTGCAATAGCAGATCAGCACGCATGGGCAAAATTGCGGCCTCGATTTCATGGCCTTATTGCACACCTGCAACGACTATCCTCAGTTTGAGGCCAATTTTTATTTGTTAATTAAAAAACAATATAAACTTACTCTTTGATAACTTTTATGAACATTTTATTGCACTACTACATTTTTTAATGCATCCATCTTTTCTTGTAGAAATTTACGAATAAAAGGGGTAGAGAGGAGGAGGGGGGGTTCGTTCGAACCAATGAACTACCCCTAGCGACGGGCATGCCACAGAACAGAACAAAAACAAACCATTACATGAATTACCAGTGCTATATTATTTACCATAACAAAAGTTTTCCCTTGAAAAATCTGTTTAAAAGCAAGGTAACAAATGAGCTCAAAAAATGTTTCCTGTCTAAATCACATGCAATGAATAAAAAAAGAACAATATAAATTTTCCAATTATTGCTTGTAATACAAAGCCTCACACAAATAAAATCTCAAAAATGATGTAAAATATAATATTATAGATAATATATCCTCATTCTAAGCCCAAGTTACTTGTGCCACATAGGAAATTTGGCTATGAATTTGAATTTACAGACCACATTCATAAATAAGTCTGTCTTATTAGTAAAGGACTACCACTGTTCAAAAACAAAACATTACATGTAACTAGTTGAGGCTGTAAAGGAAGTTTCAAACAATCATTCCAACGGGCACTTGCAGCCTTGACTGAACTCTTTGTATTTGACCAATGAAATGATGCACAGAAATCCATGGCAGAATCTTCATGATAGTAAATGGATAATACTGTTTTCAGATACGGCATTAATTTTAGATGATTCTTATAGGTCCTTTTACAATGGGACAAACAAGGTGTTGGTGGGATAGACATGACTCATGTTCTTTGTATCTGTTAGTGGTTTTGAAATTGGTAGTTTGGTACCACTTAGTGTGAAACAAATCTAAAAGGATTTAAATGGTTGATGAAACAGCAGTAGAGTAAATAACTTGAGATACAAGATGACATTTTTATTCTAAACACGTTTTGACATTGGTTCATGCCATTGTCAGTGAGTGATGACTACAAGGGAGTGTATTACATAATGGTTTACTAAAAGGATCTCAAATAGAGATAGCCAGCACCTCTTAGGGCATTCACCTTAAAATAAGTAGAAGATCTTTTACAACTTATTCCCTTAAGCACTAAATAAATTTGAAAAAAAAAGACAAACAATAGAGACTTTGCATGGTCATGTGACCTATAGCACTGGTAACAATGCTGTTATGACAGGAGGCAGAGTAGTGTGGTTCAATCAGGCAAGTTAGTTGATTTGTTACATTGTAGTGGTGGATGTTAATGATAAATGTTAGCTTTTTTTCTTAGTTTTAAACTCTTCAAGGCCTAAAGAATTGCCAAATTTTGGGTGAAAAGGCATGCACTCTGTCTCTCTGGTCACCATTTTCTTTTAGTCTGCCTCCTGTCATGGTGGGTAGACTGCTGTTACTATGGGGGTCATGATGCTCTAAAGCCTCAAAGCTCAGAATATAAAAAGGTTGAAGAAACTGCTCCTCCATTTATAGTTTAAGGGTTGTTAACTCTTTAGGCGATTAAAATTCCTAATTTCTTAACATGCCATATCCACCAGTGAAAGACTCTAGTACCTTTTGGAGGTCATTTTTAGAATTGTAACTCCCCCTCTAAAATCACCGCCCCCCCCCCCACGACGCCACAAACGATCGGTCCCTTAGTGAGCAATTAACTTAACCTATATGAAATCGAAATTAGAGTGATCTTTTCAAAATCTCTTTCGTTCCACCCTGAAATAAAACCCTAGATACGAGTCCTACATTCCAAAAAAATTTAAAGTCATGCCAAAAGTTTTCTTTTACGACTTACCAGATGACATCAACGAAGCGAGAAAGGCTAGAAAACTGTATCAGTGTACTTGGATCCGTGTATTAGGCGGTACAAAAATTAGAAGCTACAGCCTCCAGACTCTGGTATTAAAGTGGCAAGATTTCTGAATCATATTTCCTGATGTTTCAAGCTACATAGATTATCTTTATGAGTTCGCCTTCTTTAAAATTTATTGTAGAAATATCGTAAAAATGCACAACATATCCCCACAACGCAACAGAGACGCCATCTTGAATACTGAGGAGTCCTAAGAACAAGACTAGTGCCAGGTCCCATTGTTTCCTTCGTCTGGGAGTAGATGAGCAAGAACTGGTAAGGAGTACATGTAATTTTTATTGCTGAATTTTTATCTAGTCTAATTTTCAGACTTGACCTTCTTCTTATGCTTCCATTTTTCTTCTTTTCCTTTTTGTTTCAGTCATCTATAAAGAAGAGGCTTCGTTAAACGAAGGACCCAAGGAACGCGGGCCCAGCACACAATTTGGACACACTGCGCACACTGACATGCATCACTTTATTTACATCTTTGAAAAAAGTGATGAAGACTGAGGTGGGTGGTCAGTGGGAGGCTAGTTGTAGTTAAACAAAGTGAAATGCCTTCTTGGATTATTCAGATTGAAATCTGTGTGGCTTGAAGAATTGATTCAATGTTGGATGTCGAAAAGTGATTACCAACTGAGAGAAAGTGCGCAAAGCATGGATTCCGCCTGGCTTCGATAGTCATTGATAGGAGATATCAACGGTGGAGGTACAACTGAGACAATAAGCAATTTTTTGAGGTTGACCATGCTATCGCAAACTATCAAGACCAAGACCTGTGCTATTCTTGCCGAAATCTTAGGCTGAGGGGGATAAAACAGGCTGGAGGTCTTGACAATTTACGATATGCCAGTTTGAAAATCGAATTCAATAATTATTATAAATTTTGAAATTAGGAAATTGTTATCTTTTACTTTTCTGTTTTTTATTTTTTAATTAGGCACGCGTTTAAATATATTAGATTGTCTGCACATTTTTTGGCACACATGAGAGAGTTCATGTAGATCGAGTTCACGGCCAATCAGAGACGACAAAGGGAGTAAAATTAGGCTGCATTCATAATGTATGGCTGGGTGAGAAAGGTGAAATTCAGGGGGGATCTGAAAATTTTCCTATCAGTTTATTTATTTATCTATTTATTATTGGACATTGGGGGGGGGGATGCAAAATTTTATTAAAGCCTACCCTGGGGGGATACATGATCTTTTTTCTTATTACAAAGGGGGAATCTTAAACTTTTCCTAGTATATAAAAATACAGCAAGAATGCAGTCTAACTATTGTCCTTTGTGATATAGCATTGCTTCTTGGTATATACTTGTGCTGAAAATCGTCCCCCCGAAGCAACAGCAACGATCGAACTATAGTTTCACCTGCACGTGACGTCATAGCCGCCATATTGGTTCATTTTAACAAATATGTTTTTTTAGACTCTTATTGTAATCAACCAATATAGACTATATTACTACTCTGCATCAGCAGCGCATTCTGGGACTGTTATCTCAATTAAATAACACCGAACAAAAGACCCACAAACCATGACGTCTTTTGTTCAGTGTTATTCAGTAACTGAGGTAATAGTTCCAGAATGCATTGCTGTGCAGACAAGTGATAAAGTCTGTATGGCCACCATGTTTTTAGTCGTTCGGTGATTTGTTTGATAAAGGCTAATGTCTTACGCGGCCTTACTGTCGTTACTAACTTTAATTTGAGATCAGCTTTGACGGTGAAAACAGAAATTAATCATAAAAATTATTGATTTTACTAATAAATAAAAACTATTAATGCTACTAATAAATAGGGTTGTTATTTGACCCGTTTCATTCGTCATTTCTACTGTAGATGTACTTTCCATTATTTCATTATATGAGTGGAACAGAATCTCCCAGAACAAAAAGGTGCAATAACTATGTTTAATACACAATGTTTACTGTATTTGATGGCTCTTACTACTTTTCTACGGTCCACAAAAAGCATTTCATTTCAATTTTTCTTTGTATTCGCCACTTTCACATTCCCCATAATGCTTTGTGTTTTGGGGGGCAGAACGAAATAAAATCGTAAATATCACCTTGAAGATTAATTAGAATTGAAGAAAAAAAACAGCTAAAAACACTTATACGTTTATCAGAATTACCAAAAACCAGAAAGAAAGAAATTGGAACAGGTTTAT
>JAAAQI020176335.1:0-23180 GCA_011800005.2 Stichodactyla mertensii
GTTTTCAAAAGCAACTGCTGGGATGCGGGACGCGTCAGACCAAGTTCCCGCCAAAGAGCAATCAGCCAATCAGCATCACGATGGGCACGGACGTACGTACGTACGTACACACGGACGGATGTACGGAAGTGACGTATACTCAAGCCATGAAAAATCAACTCGATGGGTTACCATTACTTCTATCAGCCATCATTTTGTAGTTAAATACAATACACTATTTGAACAAATTGCTTGACCTTTTAGATTGATCTTTGCCCTCTGTCTGCTTCACTTTACATAACCTATTAAATCCTAGCTTACTAACACTGTTATTTAGTCCTCAGTACAGACAACTACGACCTGAGTTTATTTTACTTTATTTCATTTACTGTTTATCCTCTTTAGTTAAACAAAAGCAAATCTATTGTATTATTTCCTAGCGTGGAATTTGAAATGTTTACTTGACCTCTGACCTTTATGTTTATTTTTAAAACGAGAAACTGTTGAGGCAAATCATTTCTGCCAATCACGTTCCTTTATGCTTTGAACGTAATACGCTTTTTTCTTTGCTTATTCATTTTAACAACCAAGTATCACAAAGACTTCTTAATTATTTAAAATTGAAATCATTTCCCCCCTTTTTCAGGGCTAAGCAAACGCTGTGGGTGTTGTGGATGTTGTCCTGGCTACTGTGGAGTAGAACACAACTATAATTATGGTGGCGGATGTGGATGTGGAGGCAGCAGTCATGGTGGTAGCTGGGGTATCTGTGACCTGTGTCATCACAACTGCCACGATGATGGCTGGTGTGGAGCCGGATGCATGTGTGGTAACTGTTGTGGAGGTTTTGGCCACCCCCACACCAACCACGGCTGCAACTGTGGATGCTGCCCTTCAGTTACATTCCCTTGTACCTTCGGTGCATGCGTGAATAATCCAACCTGCGAATGCTGCCGAGAACCAGCCCCTAAGGGCAAATGCAAGTGGCCTTGCTTGTGGCCTTGCTGCTGTGAATGTACGCCTCCCAAATTTAACTTTAAACCTCTGAAACCCAAACCTGTTTGTCACTGTCCACATAGTTGTGATTGTCCCGCGGGTAACAAGAGATCAGGTACGGTTGACTGTGTTGTAAAATGACGTAATTCGGGATCCAACTAAGAGAAAACGTAAAGAAAATACTTAAATGATGCCAAAAAGGGTCATCCTTAATACCTGAAGCAATCGAAATTCTGCACAGCAATTTCTTCTAGGCACAAAGAGCGACATGAAACTGCTTTTTATATTTGGATTCAGTAATCACTTCATTTCAAATGCTGAGGTCACAACTCTATGCTTTCTTAAGACACCCATAAAGCATTTCGTTTTGGTTCATTTTCATCAAATTTAAGAGGTTTTTGGAAGAACACAATAGTTTTCATGTTCAGTGAAGGATAACAAGCTATTGTATTTATGCAATGTGCTCCTCAAAGTCAAGAATAAGAAACCAGTGAATAGGATACAGTTATCTTAGAACTAAAAACTGTTCCTTTTCATATCCTAACAGATGTTGCTTATGGTATACGCCGTGGAGTTTTTAGTCCTTACGCCCCATCATCCTACGTGCCTCATGCTTTTCAGCCTTATGCGCTTAGCCTTCGTGCCTTTGTACCGATGGCACGACATCCATACACATATGGACATCGTCTACCTTACTATTGATTTAATTTTGATCCAGGTGAGTAGAAACTGAAATTTTGATGTGATAGAGCGGTTTTCGTATGTGGAAAACGTATAACAGTATTGCCGTGCATTACATGGTACGGTATGCAGTAACACTGAAATGGCGTCCCATAAAATGGTTATCGTATGGAAATATACGGTACTGAAATACAGCACGCACACGGTACAGTATGCAGTTAAGGGCCTGTTACTGCACTGTGCAATTTTCTCAGCAACTTGTCTCGCAATGCTTGAGAATGTGGCGTGGCAGGTTGCCGATGTGATGTGTTACATTGCAACGATTTTTCACCGAGGTACGCGTTAAAATTGCGGGAAAAGTTCCTGGAAGGGGTGATGTACAAGATGGCGCAAGTTGCTGCAATCCGTTGCAAAAAGTAGAACTAAGTTCTACTTCGTGCAACGCTGTGCTCAACAACAACAACAACAAAAATTGCGAGACAACCCCTGTTATACTGTGCAATTCTCCAGCATCTTGTAAAATTGCAGTTGTAACGGGGCCTTAACACTGAAATGGCTTCCCATTGTTTTCGTGGGAATCATCCAACTGCCACAGTGCTCCTTTGACGGGTGCACCCTCCCCTAGGAAAGATCCTGGATTCGCCCCTGCACTCAGAGTAGCAGCTAGATTTCAATGTAATTTTTTTAAGAATGGAAGGACAAAGTTGATAAAAACCGTTTTTTCTTTTTCTAAAGCTAGGTGCTGTAATGATTCTCGACCAAATGATCTTGTGCTTCTGATCTTGTTGCAATCTTCAGACCACAAAAACCTAGAAGACTTGAGTGGAATCTACTCGCGATCACTCGGGCGTGAGTCAGAATTAAGATAATTGAAAGAAGCTATTAACTGGCAAGCAGACCGTACCGTTTATTCTAGGACTAATAGTTTTTGTTATAAATGTCAAAATATTTTCGTAATTAGCCAAATAGCCAAATTTTCATGTTATTAGCCAAAGAGCCAAATCTAAATCTCAAGTTATTAGCCAAAGGGCCAAATTTCAGTGAAACATTGTATTCAAACACCAGAATGATTGTTTATTAATATGCACGTAGCGAATTAATAAAGAAATGTTGAAACGTTGTGATTTCAAAATCAGGTCTTTCTTATCGTGTCTTTTCACTGCTCTCCGGTATACTAACAAATATTTTGCCGAATGGTGCAGCGTGAAATGGCGGAGGGACTATGTTGGGCTGAAGCACGTACACGGTAAATTTATGGATAAAAATTGACAATACGACGACGTCATGATGGGATTCTGGGAAAATAGTCACACATAGTCATTTGCATTTCTCTATATTTACGTAAAGTCTTATGTTGCAAGGGCAATGTAATTCTTTTAGTAAGAGAGAAACTTCTCATCAGTTCTTGGAATAAAATATGCGTAATATTTAGAGAATATTTTTACATAATACTAAGTAATTTAGATAAACTTACTCCCGACCCAAGGCTTTTCATATTAATTTTTGAATCGAGAATGGTAGAATGGTAAAAAAAAAGCAAGAATGAGTTCCACCTCTTTTTGTGGTCTTGGTGAGCAATTCCACGAAATCTATTTTTTTGTTTTATAACGCTATGCGATTCATAGAAGATATTACACGGCGTCGCGAATATACGAAGTTTATCTTCGAGTGGTAAAAACAATAATTCACGAGTGAGCGCATCGAACAAGTGAAATATTATTTCCAACACGAGAAGATAAACTTCATATCTTCAAGACACGGTATAATTTTCTTTTAGTATTATATAGACAAATCTTTCTTTCCTGTCGATAAATAACAACAACACGCTGTCCTTTGAACTCAGCAAAACTCACCGCTACTCGGATCCACTTTTAGCTGATTCGACTTCATATTCAATCTCTTCGTAACCTAGATGCAACTAATTGCATGTCTTTACATCATAGAAAGTTTTTTCTTTCATATCTTTGACTTTTGGACGTTTTTTTTGTCTTATTCAAAGACTTTCTCGCTCGTCACTTTGTCAATGACTGGTCGCTTTGCAAAACTGAACGCGCGCGCGTACAACGGCGGGCGGAAATGACGTCATCGATATCCTCACTAGTGAGGATATGGAAAATATCTCAGCACAGGCAGCCCAAGCAATGGCTCTGAATAGTACATATGATTTTTATTGACGATATGTAGAAAATTGAATAAATAGATAAAAAGAAACCAAACTCAATAAATATTCAGTTCAATACACTTTAATGACTTTTTGTGTTCAACTTTAATTGATCATTTGTACAGAAAGTCGAATTTTAGCGTTTTTCGTTTCTGGTTTTTCTTGTATAAAAGAGTGCAAGTGCAAAGGCTAAAACCAGTTGTACGGGATTATCCAGTTTTACAGGATTAACCAGTTGTACAGGATTAATCAGTTTTCAAGTTTAACCAGTTTGTTGTCCGGCGACAGGTTGAGGAATGGCTGGGGCTGGGTTTGCAGCTTTGACCTGGACAGAGACTTGGCCTGCAGTTTTACCTTGAGCGGGAGCTTGGACCGTTGTTGGTTTATCTTGGGCGGTACCTGCAGTTCCACCGGCGTCCTCTCCTGCAGGCGCTCCGCCTTCTTCTTCACCGCCCTCGTTCGGCGTTTCGCCACCCTCTCCTTCACCTTCTTCCCCTCCTTCTTCTGAACCAGAGCCTTCTTCATCTTTACCACCTACAAAGAAGAGAAAAAATTAGATAACAGAATTGACTAGAGATGCCGGTGTTTTTTCATGGTTGTGCCGTGACGGTACTGTGACAGTATCATTATCATATCGTGATCGTGTTGTGACGGTACTGTGACAGTATCATGATAATTTCTTGACGGTACTGTTGAAGTTGTGATTACGTCGATTTTCAGTCATGGGAAATCTGAGAGTGTAACTTATACTTACAGCAGCACCAATGAGGACAGTGAAATCCACCACAGCAGTTTCCTCCACAGCATCCTCCACAACCACAGCCACACCCGCAGCCACCACCAAAACCACCACCGAAACCACCACCAAAACCACCCCATCCACCAGGCCAGCCACCCCATCCACCAGCATGTCCACCCCATCCTCCACCAAACCCAGGATAACCCCAACCAAACCAATCACCGGACATCATGTCACAGCCTGGATAATTGAACGGATAGCCATATCCACCATACCCAGCTGGGAAGCCATAGCCATATCCCATGCAACGCTTGACTGCTTCGTTTCGTTTTTGACCCTGGAATGGAATGAAAGTATCGATTAAGTACACTTTCAGCGTTTTCTGGAGGTGAAACCATTTATTTGTCTCCTAGTTGCCAAGGCTTTTTCGCCTTAACTTTTAACATCCGTTCTTTAGCATCCATAGCTTTTAATCAGGCGGCGGCCATATTGGCTGAAACAATACCTTTAACCCGCGTGGCCTCGCATTCAAACACTTTTGAGCGAGTTCAACCGGTAGGAATAAAGGTTTTCTTTCCCTCTCTTGGGAGTGAACATGGCTACCGCTTGAAGTTTGAGAAATATGATCATCGGTTTTAAGGTGGGCTGGATATTGTAAAGCAGGGAGTTGGTTGTCGGCAGGTGGCAAAACTTCTCAATTGCGCTCCGAAAACAATGTTAAATCTAAATAGAAATTGTTCACATCGTCCATTTCAGTTTCAAAAACAAACAAACAAAAAGCATACATGCGATTGAAACACCAATAAAGAAAGTAAAGACAAAGTAAGGAAAAATTATTTTCGTTTTTGAAATTAAAAAAGTCAACGAAATCAACGAGACCACCAGCTGCAGGACGTTTTTGTCACGTTTTGTTCCAGATTTTTAAAAAAATTCGAAGACGGTGACAACATTAATAAAAGTCACGAAGATGTAATCATTAATCGATCGATCTTCCAATATTTGTATTTCTTTTTTCATTTTGAGTTAAAAGAGAATTTGTTAATGCAATGGTGTGTTCACATAAAAATGACGAACGTTAGAGCGCTCTGGAAACAATTGATTAGCTTAACCTTTTCAGCTTGCGTCTGGAGAAAAATTTAAAAAATGTCGATAATGAAATAAATTGTTCAAAGAAAAGAACTCGTGTGCATTGTAATAGTATTTACTACATTTTGTGAAACGCTACTCAATATTTTCTCAATCGATCTTTACAGAACTTTAATTATTATTTTTTAAGAAAAGGTTATTTTGTGGACTCCTTAAGGAGTCAAAAATCAAAAGTCAATCAAAAATTTCAACATAGTGTACATGATTTGTACATAAATACTTTCCTGTTTCTTTTTTCAAAAACTGCCATCTAAATACCTACCTTGTTCATCATTATTCCAACACATCGTTTTCTATGATTCTTCATAAGTTGTTTGAGATTTTTCCCAAGCTTATTTTCCTCTTTCCTTTTTGGGTGCTTTTCAGGAAATGCATTTGTAACCACGAAGCACAAAAACAAAACAAACACAGCAGCAGCTCCAAGAGACCTCATCGTCTTCTGAGTTCAAGAGTTCAACAAAGTCTAGAGATTGATAACTACTCTCTTGTCTTAAAAATCCTTATTAATTAATCCGACGTCAGAAAGAATAACCTTCCTTCCTTTTGAAAGACCAGTTAGTGATGACAGAAACATGACAACGACCACCAACTGAAGGCGAACCAACTTAGGAGATTTAAATTTCTAGATGATATAGTTTGGGTGGTATAGTCCATCAGACCTGTTGATTAGACTCGTAGAAGTACATGAGAAGGAGATGGTCATTTTTCAGTTAGTGTGCATGCAAAGTTTTTAATAGCTGTTTATTGAGACAGAGCATGATCTTTAATGTTACAGTTTTGCTGGTAGGTGCCATATGAGAGCCTATTAATTACTGAGCTGCAAAATGGATAGCCTTTTGATGAGTTAGTCACAAACGTTGAAATTTTAGTTGTACGAAAGTCGAACCTCCAAAATAGCAAATAATTTTTAATAGCTAAATTAAGGTGCGTTTGTCAGTTTACAGCCAAAGATTGGGTCACTTGTCAATGTCCTTCTACAATCCTTTTTACACCTGAATTAAGCGAGGCGTTATATTGTACGGTAGCCTGTTGCGCATGTTACATAGAATGACAGTCAGAAAGTCGATTGGTAGTCAACTGAAGGTGTTACATAACGGACAACATTGATGGCTTGCAAGTTGCGGAGAGTGTCACCGGCATTACTACTCCGTGTTGGCAACAAGTGATCACAAATGACTCTTATTTCCAAAAGTCGAACCAAAGTAGCGATTTAATTGTTTAATTACAAACCTGAATATCAATAATAATTTAATGAAACAATTATAGCCATGCATCAAAGCGAAATAAAAAGGATGAAATCACGCGACTTCATTCCTGCCAAGTACTTAACATTTTCTACCATTTAAGGAGTGTAAACGGGTGAAACGCTCCTTTTGTGTTTTTTAACATATAAGGTCTTTGGATGTAAGGAATTTTGATTGCTTACTCTTTAAAGAACCATGCTTTTCTATGTACGGGATTCAGGTCTTTTAGCGATATCTTATGCCAGTTAAAGAATTACGGCAGACCGGACTCGAAATCGCAAACTCGCAAACCATATTAGACCACACCTAATCATGCTCTAAGTGTTATTCTTCAGCGCTGGTTGGCTGTAATGCCTGCTTATTCCTCTTCGGCTGGTTTAGGTTTGTTCTTGTCGTTCAGCTTTTTCAATGGTGGAATATTATCTTGGTTTGCTTCCTTATTTGGGAGTTGGTCCGTTGCCTTATTTGGGAGTTGGTCCATTGCCTTATTTGGAGGTTGATCCATTGCCTTATTTGGAGGTTGATCCATTGCCTTATTTGGTGGTTGATCCATTGCCTTATTTGGAGGTTGGTCCATTGCCTTATTTAGGGCTTCAGGTGCTGCCTTTTTTGGAAGTTGTTTCATTGCCTTATTTGTAGGTTGTGGCATTGTCTTGTCATGTACCTTTATTGCAGGTCCCTTTGAAGGTGGTCTGGGTTCTTCTATTCCTTGGACTTTAATGAAAATGCATCATATAAGATAGCATGTCAATAAGAAAAATCATTGTAAACTTGATTAGAAACTAAAGAAACATCAGATTTTTGTTTCATTGGGTCCTGGAAGATTTAACTTTACGAGCACATTAGATTTGGTTTCTTTTTATGAAAATCTACTGTCCCTGTGTACATAATAACCGAACCCGGTTCACCCGAGTGCCATTATCACAATCCTAAACAGCATGCACAGACGCCTTGATTTGACCACTGATCTTTAGCAGCCATTAGTTTTCAAAACCTGCTTGAGAACGGCTGCAGTGTGAGTCTGCTGATGCTGCTTACGATTTCGTGCGAACCAGACCATACTATGAGTCTAGGCAGTCACTCAGAGCCTGCTTACTGCTAATCCTGGATTGCAAGATCAAGCTTTCATATAATATTTAATCCAGGGACGTCTAGCACTAATATGGTTACGAATCAAGCTAGCATATGGTTTAGAAATCACGATACTTACAAATCATAGGGCCGTCGTTGGAACCCTCATCCCGGCAGGGACCCCCGCAGCAGGGTCCAGCACAAGATCCCCCAAATCCTCCCATAGGCGGGTATTCCATGTCAGGGTACCCCGGTCCGTCTGAAGGAAATCCCGTATCTGGGTAATCCATACCATAGCCATTCATGGGGCCAAAACCATTTATCATGGGACCAAATCCATTTATCATGGGACCAAAGCCATTCATCAAATAAGGTCCGCCAGGTGCTGTCACCTCAACTCGTCCCAGACGTCCCCTTGGAAAGCAAAAGAAACAACGTCTTCGATATGGTTTCTGTCTGTTGACCATCGGCTCCAATGGAGTAATCGTTAGGGGAGTGCGAAAGCTATAGTATTTGAATTTCGTTGGCTTTGGAAAAGGCATCTGCGGTGACTGTCCTTCGTCTTCTTCATCGCCACTTTCTGCCGAACCAAATTCCGCTGAGCCTTCATTAGTATCCTCATCAGCTGACGAACCCGAGTTTTCTATGTCTTCTTGGTCAACTTCTTTATCTCCTTCGATATTCTCATTGTTAACTTTGTTGCTGGTAACTTTATCACTTTGCTGTTCCAGGCCTACTGTCACTGAAGCGCAAAGCACCAAAACCAAAATTACGGCAATAATTTTCATGATTTTCTGTCAGTTTAAAATAACAACAAAACAAAAGAAGATACCGAGTGGAAATAAAAATCTTCGTGGTGTGAAAAATTGGCAAGCGATGAAGTCATTTTAAACTACGCTTCAACGAACTGGGAAAACTTGAACTGCGCTAAAGTGGCGTAGCAGAATTTTTAACGAAGCAGCAGGTGTCTAAACCGGTGAACGAAAGTAAAAGTTCATGCAAAGAAACTCATCAAACATTTATCAGGTTGTCAGTGGCCTCTTAGTAGTACACTGCAGGAAAAGAACTGTTGCCTATAAATAGCCAAAGTGAAAATAAGATGGCGAAAAATAAACCAATTTTTGCGGGATGAACGAGATACACACAAAGGCTGAGACAAATTTGAATCATCGCGGCTTCTCCGTCCCATTCCGCTTAGTTCAACAATTACCTGCCGTTCTCATTTGCTTAAGGTGGTCTATAAATTGAAACCTTGATAACCCAGTGGAGTAAGAAAAAATCGCCATTTTAACGCCATTTTCGATACCACAGAAAAAGTTTTATGTGAAGTGTTTTAAATTCTAAATACAAAGGCGCAGTGATGCACAGCAGAGATATTCGCTCATAACTACCAAAAAGTATTCATTGTGCCATAAAAGTCTTACATAAAAGTGTGATACGGAGAAAGCAAGAAACTTTTGACCTCAAATAAGTTCATGTAATGCAAAACATTCTCTCTGCCATAAAAAAACATTTTCTTGATAGGCCAAAGCATTCCACATCATCAATATTTAACGTCTCTTTCAAGCGAGCACTCTGAGATAATCGGTTCATTGTGTTGTGACCCGTCTTATGAGCTACCACCAATGGTTTAGTGGCCTTTACTTGTGGGGCAATTCAATATTACCCAGCTAGCCTTGTGTTTACCTCAACGCCACGTCGAGTTTGCAAGCAAAGGATCACAAACGAGAAACGAAGATTCAAAACAGAGAAAAGAAAATTGTTGGTTGTGAAGGAGACGCGAAAATGGCAAGATTGTCATTGTTTGTGTCTGTGTTTGCGTATGTGTTGATTACCACACACGCCAGACCAAACAAAAACATCTTTGAAGATGAAGAATACGTTAGTGATATTGTAAAGAAAGGCGATATAACTAAAGAAACAGGCAAAACAGGTAAGTTCCGAGACAGATCCTATCCATATATCAAATCTTTACACACCTTACTTTGGTAATCCATGATATCATATTAGATTTTGATCGTTCTTTTTTATTCCAACGTGAACCAAAAATTAATTAAATTTTTAGGACCTGCTTTATTTATCAGCACTCGAAATAAGGTCTTTACGACTAACGTGTCCAACTTCTTTTCGGAATTCCTTTTTTACTTTCTCGTCTTTCGGATTTCTTTCCTTTGGAAGAAAGTTGGAAGTGTAACTTATACGTAATCGAAAGCAACAAAACATGTACATTTACTAACATGAAGATGTTATAAATCATTTAACAGAAAAAGCGGATACAAAGAAAGGCAACAAGAAACAGTTTGTGATCGATGCCATACATCACGGCCCTTACCATGGCGGTCATTCCTGGGGGACCACATCTCTGTGGCCCGGACGTACTATATTCCCTGGTCACGGTTTTGCAGCTGCCCCAGGAGGCGGATGGGCTGGCTACCCATCCTTTGGCCACTATAAATCTAAAATACCAAGAGGGAAAAAATCCGAGGTCAAGTCTTCCTCGTCGCCACATAAACGATGGTGGCCTGGATACAGCGGTGGTTGGGGAGGATGGGGTTATGGAAATGTTGGATACCCCGGATGGGGACCAGGATTCGGGTTTGGATCACTATGGCCTGCCTACGGCGGCTTTGGTGGATTTGGATATGGTGGGTTTGGTCATGGATTCATTCGCTCTGGGATCCCAACCCCAAGGGTCGATACTGAGGCCAATAAAAGGTGGTGGCCGGGATACTCAGGTGGATGGGGTGGATGGGGGATTGGTAATTCGGGGTACCCTGGATGGGGATCAGGCTGGGCCCATGGATGGGCTAACCCGGGTCCCATAGGTTGGGGCGCAGGCAATGGATTTGCGGGCCATGGATACTACAGATCTGATATCCCAGAGGGTCCAGGAAGCAAGTCCCCTGTCACCAGAAACTTGGTAGGAGGATATCATCCAGGAGTATATGGATGGGGAGGCATGGCATATGGAGGATATGGACCAGGATTTTATGCTGGTCCATATGGTGGCCCAGGTCCATTTGCTGGACCATACGAATATGGTCCTTTTGGTCCCTGGGGCCCTGGAGGATTCTACCCTACTCCATTTCCTAATACCTTCATGGGTGCTGCTGAATTTGGACCTTTTGGAAACCCTTCGGGATTTAGTTCCTTTCGTCGAACGTACGTATCACCAAAGAAACAAAGCGAAAAGGATGAGAACGCCCAAAGCAGACAGGTGATTGGCTATCACCCTGGTTGCTACGGATGGGGTGGGGTAGTATATCCCGGATGTGGTTGTGGATTTGATTGTGGTTGTGGCGGTGGTTATGGCGGTGGTTATGGCGGTGGTTATGGCGGTTGTGGCTGTGGTGGTTGTGGTGGTGGCTGTGGAAGCTGCGGTGGCTGCGGTGGCTGTGGAGGTTGCGACTGCCGCTCAAAGACAGCCAAGAAAAAAGCAGATAAAGATGTTCCAGCTCAAGTTCGCCAACAAATCGAAAGCCCATTTAGCGAGCTTGGTGGACAGAGTTCTTTATTTGGAAACACCTTTGACAGTGCTGGTGCAGCAAGTCTAGGAGGAAACGAAGCAACCTCAGCTATCCCTGGAATACAAGCCGACCTAACCCAACAAATAGAAAATTCAAAATCGCAGTTCCCTGAATATTCAGCTCAGTATTCAGCAGCCGACTCCACCAACCCAGGAGAATTGATCCAAAATTTCAATTTGAACCCTTCAGGCATAGGCGAAAATATAGGCGAGACAGGTAACCCGTCAGAGGATGAAGGAAATGGCTTCACTACAATGGGTGAAATGCCATCAAGAAGAGCAAATATTCCGAAACAAAAGGGAACCAGAAAGACCAAGAAGCAGTCTGTAGCATATCCTCTCCCATATGGGCAAAACGTTGTCCCTTTCTACAACACCCTAGCACGTCCAGTTGTACCTATTCAGCATCTTGCAGCAGTAAGTTGTTTCATTCATAGTTCCACTGCTCTTTAGTTACTCTTGCTACGTAAGCCAAAACATTTCCTTGTGTGTTACGGCATCAAAAGAAATGTTTATTACTTAAAATTATATACGGTTTGGATGTATGTTATGCAAACTAAGGACAGATTTGAATGATCAACAATACAAGCTAAAAATCTGCCTAAAACCGAGAGATTTGTGATGTTGCTTTTCGGACCTGCCATATTCCTTTGGGAATTAACTGTGACGCCCTGATTGGTGAAGCTATTGTTTGAATGGATTTATGAATTCTTTCCTTTACACCATGTTTATATGACATCATCATCTTCATATGGCATCAATGTCAGACATCATCTTGCTTGTTCTTTTGTATTGTTTAAGGTACCACATTATCCGTTGGGCTACACCGCAGCTTTGATTCCACAGTATCATCCAGCTCACAATATCCATGTTGGATCACCAAGCGTCAATGTTGACGTACAGACGACACGGGAACATGTTGCCAAAAATCCTGAAAAAGGAGAAAAGGTGGGTACAAATACTAAAGGGGTACATAAAAACACATAATAGAACCAGCACTCAACTTGCTGAAGGAAAAACAAAAGGTGTAGTGGTGGATTTTGAGGAGGGTTTTGGGGGTGTACACCCCCAATGACAGGAAAATGGGAAAATTCCCTTCCACATTACCATTATGCCCAGTTTGCTCGCACATACTATGGGTGTACATCCCTGCCTGAAGACTGGAAAATTCCCTTCCGGACCCCTATTGCGTCCCTTTCACTCGCAAATGCTACAAATGTCACAGGCCTCCCAGATGATACACACAGACAAGCCATTAGTAAAACTATGAGACCGTTTTAAGCAATCTTATCACTTTTTGCAACGTGAATAAAGAATAACTCACCGTAAACATGTTCTGTTTCAGTCTAAAGGAAATCTTCGTCGCCTTGTGAGAGATCTAACTGAAGTACTGGAGGAGAGACGCCAGCCAAAGAGAACAGAAAAAACCAAACGACAAATTCCACCAAACCAGTACAGAGGACAGGCTCAACGCTACGTGGTATCATCAACTAGGTTGAAACACTAAGTTCTTTTTCACTCTGCATGTTAAGTTTTGCTCATGGTTTTCCAGGCAAATGATAGTCTGTACCTTGATCAAACGACCGATTCTTCCTTCCTTTGCCATCCCATCCCATCTCCGCCGTCTTGGTTGACCGGTGAACGGAAGACCTTCTGCAGCCTCGCCGTATGCCCAATCAAAATGGCGGCCATGTATTCGTTATAATTATGAATGCCCCTTAAAACGTTTCGTCTGCTATTTCTACAGCAGATCAGATTTTTTTAGCCACCGCTGATCTCATTCGCCTGGAAATCCCTGGCAGAATTTAAACAACTTTAAGGAACTCCAAACTAACAAAATAGATACAGGACGTTAATCTTATTTTCAAAACGTTTAAACCTAACTTTTCATACAGTTTTCACTGTGTAATTTTCGTACATTCATAAATTCCTATCCTAATCCCTATTTTTACATTTCATTTCCATTAACATTTATTCCGAATTTCATATTTTACAAATGTACATTCTTTTCATATTTACCCTTAACTTTTTCATAACACATAAAAAAGTGCTTCTTAGAAAAACGTTGGTGTGACCCTGATGTTACTACGTCGGTGTTACGTCACACATCACGTGTGCAGTGCTTGTTCTCATAGCTCCACTCCACGGTAGCTGAGCACTGAAATGTTTTCGAAATGACAGCCAAAATTTATCTATCCTTAAAATTGACTGTCTTCATTTGGATAACTTGTTCTTTTAAAAGCAAGAAGGAATGTTTGACACAAGAAAAAATTATAAAAGAAATAAGCAAACAAACAAAAAAATTTGCCATTTCGAAAACATTAGAGTAAAAAGAATGAAAAGAATTTTGAGGCATAAACGTCATGAATGTAAACAAAAGAATGTTGTCAAGGAAACATTAAAGTGACATGAACCAAACTTAGTCTTGAGTCTTTGTATTCATTTTTTTCCGTCCAACATTCCTTCTTTCGCTCAACTGATTTCTAACTTGCAAGGTCAACCATAAGTCAAAACTAAAAAGAAATGAAAGTTTCGTAAGACTATACGGTAGGGTGCCTTGACCGTATTGTCTATGCACATACTCGCGCTTATATGCTTCACCCGTACCATGAAAGTACCACGCGAGCGCCCGTGTTACGAGTCGCATACAATCTAGTCCGGGGTATACGTACAGAATGGGCTTTAATCACGGCCATGTTGGTTGAAACAATACCCGCGTGGCCTCGCATTCAAACACTTCAAAACGAGTTCACGCTGGGAGGAACAAAAGTTTACATTCTCTTGAGAATAAACATGGCTGCCGTGTAATTAAAGCCCATGGGTGCAACAAAATTGCGAAACTAATTGCAAGTTACGTTATCGTGTAACAACGCATTTATGTTAATGCCCATTGTATCTTAGGTTATATGCCCCTAACCAAGGAGTAAAGCCTTTTACTGCAAGGTAAGCCATTCTATCAACAGGCGTGTTGGTGTTTATAGTACTGTCATTGGGCTCGTTAGACTTCTATTATTGGTATGGCTTGCAATTATTGGTTCTCGCTATAAATTATAATCGGTCTCTCAACCAATGTCATTTTCTTGAAAATTACAGTACTGAGATTTTGAGGATGCAGGGTGCTCTACAAATAGTTGTGTAGATACACGGAACTAAGCAACAAAAAATAACAACAAAGCATAGTGTGCAACAAAAACAGCAACATTGAATCTTTGTTTGGGTTTATTATCTAGGCCCCGATATTACATTCCAAGTGCGGCAAATAACATCATTGGACAACCAAGGCGCAGGTCAGGAGATTTTTTCAACCAATCAATTCTAAACACCACCGTCAAATTCCACTCACGTGACAGCAACGTCAAGCTAATAACAATATAATCAAACTTGTATTATTAAAATACGTCGGCTGAAACCTTAAATACGAGAGAATAAGTGCCAAACGTTTATTGGTACCCTGAAGTGATAGTCCCAGAAAAATTCTGAGACTTCTATGGGACATCACATAATATGCTTCGCTGGCTCATTTAATTATTTTCTTTCTCTACTTTCTAGTTATTTAATGCCAAATCGAGCATTATGGCACGGAATGGCCAGTCAACCCTACCAGAGTCGTGCACCTTATGCAATGCAGCAACAAAGCGCAATGCAAGCGATGCAGAGATCTGTCATGAATCAGTTCCGAGATCCTCCTCCACTGACCACAAGGCAGATCACAAGAATGGCGGGAATAAGCGTCCCATTTGCTATCCAGCCAGGTGCAGGGCTCATAGGAACTTCAGGTACGGAGATATTCTTTTTACAGATTTTTTGTTCACTTAAACTATAGTAACCGGAGTTTGCAATTTATAGTTTGGACGCAGAGGCTTCTTGCATTTCCAGAGTTGATACTGCTCAATTATGAATGTTAAAAAATGCCAACAAAATGTACGAATCTGCTGTGATTCAAACCTTAGGGTGTGCAGTTTTCTAGCTGATTTCGTTTGAATTTTGGGATGTAGCAACAGTAACTATGGAGTTTCTTGAAGATCAACATTATTACATCTATACCAAGAATTTTTTCACCTTTCTAAAGGTCATGTGCAATAAATAAAAGCGTCTGAAATCCTGCATTTAAATTAGCGCCTAGGGATGTAAAACTTGTTTTTGTCATACAATGTATTTGCATAATTGATATTATTTTTAATAATGTTCAAGGGATAAATAAGAGAGGAAAACGTACGGCAAAGAAGAAAAACAAATCTTCAAACAGCAGAAAGCGGTTTTTCCTTGCCTCTCCAGTTGGGCCATATCTTTCAGGAGCACAGCTTGCGCCCGCAATTCCTATGGCCGGCTTTGTATCGCAGCCTATTGCACATGCACCACTGCTTGTTCCCTCAGGAGCTGTGCCACTTGCTCCATCCCACATGGGGAGCTATCCCGGTGCTGTAGGTCCAGTTATGCATCAACCACTCGCAGCCTATCCTGCGTCAGCACTCCCAGAATCCCATGGGCCAGTAGGAGTTCCGTATTTCTCGGGCGCTGCCATGCCAACACAACAGAATCCTGTACGATTTCCTGGATCTGGTATACTGGCCCAGTCAGCACCTATAGCTCGACAAGGTAAGAAGTTACGAATACGAGGCTTATTTGTTGTTTAGGTGTGTGCAATTCGCCTTTCCGAAGTTCAACGGAGGAATGGAAACGAACTTGTGCCGTACAGAATTGTGGGGCTAAATTTGGAGACAAGACTAAGTGCTCAAGTTCTTTGAACTTCAGAAAGGCAAATCAGATCTATTCTGTTTTGTGGTAAAGCGTAAATGTTTCCTTGGTTACACATTATTTACTCAAAGGTGTGCCCAATCAAAACCCTGCAGACATCATGCGCAACTGGTTTGGTTCACCCATGCAAGAGAGCCAAGCATTTACAAATCAAGGTAAAATGATTGAGATGAAGAATTTAAGAATTTAAATACTGAAAAACCGGGACAGTGCTTTAAAAGGTTGGTTGGGAATGGAAAAAGGGCTGGTTGAGGCAGCAACAGGGATGGATGGGAAAGGAAAAGAGATGGTAGAACAGGGGGGATGTATGGCTGTAAGGAGGACAGGATAGCTAGAACAGGAACTGGGAATGGCTAGCAAGGGAAAGGAAAGGATATGAATGACTGGGACAAGATTAAAGATCAAAAACCTTGGTTTAGATAATCATACAAGCTCATTCTCAAGACATAAGACCATTTCTTGACAGAACCAATGGAGCCTAATAACTTCCCGACTGCAGATAATGGTTTATCATCTATTATGGGTGGTGGGCAAATGTCTCCCGAAGCTCAATTCCAACAACAACCACAACAGAACTTCATGATGCAGCCTGAGCAACCGATACAGGTTGAACCACAAATGCGTTCCAATCTAATACAACCAAGTCAACAGATGCAAACAAACCCTCAAGCACCAATGCCACAAGGCATTGCAGTAAGTATAGACTCCACACTGTTACAAAATCTTCTCTCACGATGTAAGAAATTAGGGTTTCGTAAAATGAAAACAAACGAAAAAAGTTTCAAATTAGAAGACAAAAATGGAATAGTTTTGTCGTTCTTGAGGAAAAAAAACTAGCTGCCTTCACAGGCCTCAACTGACAACATAAATTTCGTCTCATATTATTATTCCGATTTGGTTGGAAAATAAGTTTTCAAGCTGAAAGATCGTATTATTTTTTTCAGTCTTTTTTACAACGAGGATTTGGACGCAAGAAGTCGGCAGTTCCCAGTAAGAAGACCAAAGCAAAGCAGTAAAGGAGTTAACAGATGATAATAAAATATCATATAATTACATATATCCTTTAGGGATTAAACAGAAATTTATATCAACACCACGTAACAACATGACCAGTTATAGGGAACTAAGTGACACGTTTCATTATGAAACAAGATTACAGTTTGAATAAAAATTGATGGTTTATCACTAGCTCAATGCAGTTTACAACAAATGTAACGCGTAATTTGACAGTAACATAAAATCCTTTATTGGATACCCGTGTTACACGTTTTACAAATGAAATAAAACCCTTGTTTGGTATACTTCAGTCTGTTACTAGTCAGATATGTTGTACCCTGTTGTACTGTTAGCCAAAACTTTCACAGCGGGATACCAGTGTTCAGTAACCCAGACATACAATGCATAAGACTGGCCTTTCCAATTAATTCTCAATTCAACTTATTTCTCAACTCATTGATACTGAAAAAATTGAATTTTACTCTACAATTAACTAAAGATTTTTTTTATATACATCCCTCCAAATTGAAGTGGTAAAAAGAAAAAAGAAAAAGAAAAAAACAAAAAATCACTCGAGTTTTAGGTTTATTTTTCTACAGTATTGTGACAGTATTAAAAACTATAATATTATACTTATTACTTCCTCAATGACAGATGGATACAGCTGCCTCTTCCACATATGCATTGCAGCCTGCATATTAAACTTCAGGCTTTCAGCAACTATTGTTTTACTAATGCATTTACAAGAGAGGAAATGTTTACAGGTAGAATATAAAAATGGATGCTGGGTAAGAAAGCAATCACACACACAGGATATTGGCCAAGTCACTAGTGCCTTTTTTTACTTTTAAAAAACTTAAGTTAAATACAAGTAAACCATGGCATCAGTCATGTCAATGTATAACTTAATTCTAAATGGATTTTTATTCCCTCGTGGGAGTGGGGGGTGGGGGGGGGTGGGGAATTACAGCTTTCAAGGAATAGGGAGGGTTAGATAGAGGCAAATTACTTTAGCAGTTTTTATGGAACTTCAATGAGGTAGACTTAATATCAAGGGACGTCTTCAACTGTGCAGTTCATAACGATGAACTCTCAGACTTGTGTTAGAGACTTTTATAAATTAATTATGCTACATTAAGTTATTATCATACATTACTCACTATACAGATAAAATGTTTAAGCACATGCTAACCCCATAGTATATCTCATATGAGGCACAATAAGTTATAATTACACATACCCACAGAAACAGAAGCATACAGTTCACTGTAGCTTGTCTAATGCATCCAGTAGAGTGCCAACATCTGACCTGATGTCACTAGCCAGCTTGACAAGCTGGTCTTTTGAGTCAATCACCTCTACTGTTTGTGTGTAGGGGTTGTAGCGCACATTAAATGGTTTGGGTATCTCAGCTGAGAACTCCCTGTAAAAACGATTGATGGGTGGGATAAGTAAATTTACTGATGATGATGGCTAACGTGAAATATACGCACCATACGTAAGCAGCCAGTAAGGCGTCATAAGTGGTTGGTAAGGTGTCAGTAAGTGGTTGGTAAGGTGTCTGAGTAAGTGGCTGGTAAGGGGTCAGTAGCTGGTTGGTAAAGCCTGGTTCACACGAGCAATGCAAATGCAAACGCAAACGCAAGCAAAACTACGTGTGAACTACAGCAACGCAAATGCAAAGGCAAATGCAAGCACAAATGCAAAAAATGGAATAGTTTTCACACGAGCAATGCAAATCCAAAGGCCAATGCAAACGCAAGCAAAACTACGTGTGAACTACAGCAACGCAAATGCAAAGGCAAACGCAAACACAAATGCAAAGAATGGAATAGTATTCATTTTCTTGCGTTTGCGTTTGCGATTGCGTTTGCGTCGATGTAGTTCACGCCTATTTCCTTGCATTTCCGCAACCATTTTTTAATATAAATAAGCATTAATGTGTATGCGCACCTTAATTTGCTTGCATTTGCGTTGCTCGTGTGAACCAGGCTTAAGGTGTCAAAGTGGTTAGTAAGGGTGTCAGAGTAAGTGGTTGGTAAGGTGTCATTACGTGGTTGGTAAGGTGTCATTACGTGGTTGGTAAGGTGTCATTACGTGGTTGGTAAGGTGTCATTACGTGGTTGGTAAGGTGTCAGAGTAAGTGCTTCGTAAGGTGTCAGTAAGTGCTTCGTAAGGTGTCAGTAAGTGCTTCGTAAGGTGTCAGTAAGTGCTTCGTAAGGTGTCAGTAAGTGGTTGGTAAAGTGGTTGGTAAGTTGTCAGTATTTGGTCAGTAAGGTGTTGAATTAACCAATTAGAAGCCAACTTACCTGACTTTATTACGAGCAGACTTAAAACTGTCTGCTACAAAGTAAACTGGCTGATAGGAAGTGATGGGATAGGACTGGACAGAAGTCTTTTCTGGTTCCAATGGGCGTCGTTCTGGCTTGTCAGATAATGCATACTATAACAGCAAAGAAAGAATAAGGTCAAGGTGTGACCAGCTGATTAGCTCAAGTAGTACTTCTAAGTCGAATTTGATTGACTTATTAACTTATCAAAGTACTTAACCGAACAAATACCGAGTCACATCCGATCGCTGAGTAGCGTCACGTGACTGTGCAATATGAAAACCGTTGAAACCAAAGTTCAAATTTCTAACTAAATAACAGCCTTTGGCGCTCGGGAACAGAGGCCATAAAAGTCGAGGAAATTCTGCATATCAGGGGAAAACAGATAAGTACAACTTTTAAGTTAAAAAGACTTATTTATTATTTAAATTCACGCAAAGTCCAACCCACACAACGGCTTTGTCCTGGCGCCCTTGACTGAAGTCATAGCTTTTTACTAGTTTTTGTTTAGTATTGATGGAGTGGGAGTTATTGGAAGATTACTGGAGCACTAGACAAGCAATTATAAATGGTGTGCTTCTTACTTGTAATTCTCCAAAAGAAGACAGCAAACCAGCACCATATGCTTTTATCTCACCATCTTGTTTACAAAGACCAAACTCTACTGTGAACCAGTAAAGCTGTTGAAAGATACAGGGCAGTAATAAACAGAAACACAATGATTTTTATTTAATAGTTAAAGTTTTTCAAAAAGTCTGCAACACTTGTCTGTCGGTGTATAATTCAAAACATTAAATGTAATTCAATTATGATGATATGGACTCCCTCTTGTTTTGTTGTCCAAACTGAACTGGTTTAGAAATTGCTAAAAGGGTTCTATGGGGGAAATGATATAATTATCATAATTGTTGTTTAACGTATCACAAATTAAAGCTGTAATAATGAATTATTTACAGTAGCAAGTTTATCAATCCATTCATCTGGAGCTCCAAGAGAAGCCAGCCCAATTTCCTGAAGACAAAAAAATTGTACTGTTATAAAAAAGGAGTTGCATTATTGTATACCTAGTCATGTTGTTTTTTCTATGAAGCTGGCATGCAATTATTAGCTCATACAACAGCTGCTGTTGAGTGAGTTGCTCTCCAGTCACATGATCATGTACAGCAGAAAAATAAATTGCATTTGGAACAGAATGAGTTGTAGCTGAACAATTAACTAAAGATATTTGGGTGGGAAGAAGGGGTACATGTAGTTTAAAATCAAAAACTCCTGTTTTAAATTTTTCAATTAATTTCAACATGGATAGCAATAAATTAAAGTCACAACTTTTTCTGTGGTCACTTACCTGTGAGAACTGTGCAAAATCTGGATCAGCAAACAGAGGTACATGACCAATCAGCTCATGGACAATGTCACTGACAAGACAATTAATGGATATATCAATTTATCATTGATAAATCTTATTTTTATGCATTTTATTAAAGCTAGATGAGACTAAGACCAAGAAGGAAAATTGTTAGACTCAAATGGTACGTGTATGTACTTTACTGTTAGTGCTTTTTCCTGTATAAAATGTCATAGACTAATCTTCATGTGAGTGGGAAACAAGGTATGGCATGCATTAAAATACTGAATACTTACGGTTCTGGAGTGTACATTGGCTTAGAGCCATGACGGATGTACTGTGTGCTATGAAACACACGAAATGCAAGTCCAGCTAAAAAATCACGGGAGGACAATAAACCAGCAACTGGACGCAAAGTGAATCCTGTACATTCTATAAGGCAACATAAAAAATTGACTTTGTGCGTCTGTGTGCATCTGTTTCACAACTTTTAATCAGTGGGCTCCAAATTAAAGTTCATTGGAAAGTTTTAAGTTTGTTAAGCCAAGAGATTCATGGTTCTGACTCCAACAATAGCCAACTAATCACTGTAAGTACTGGCTTTCCCAGTTGAAACATCTTGTCTCACAAACACCATCCATAAACTGCCTGTTTTCACAAAGGCTTCTTGCATTACTTGAATTTGATTCTCACATTTCTATAGAGTGTTAAGAAATCTCAACAAAATGTACAAATCTGTTTACAGTCAGAATCTCAGGTATGCAGCAGTTTTCTAGCAGACTATGATTGGCTTGTGGGATGTAGCAACATTAACAATGGAGTTTCGGAAGCATGAATTATACATTGTACCCTGTCAGAAATACTAAGGATGTCAGTGAACTGCTGAGCCGAGACAAAAAACACACCACGATTACATGTCATAACATACTGTCATGCCTAAAAACATTGATGTTTACCTCAGTCTACTTTCCTTTGTGGTTTTCAAGACAGAATTCAGTAAATGCACTGTGATTTTCCCATGTGAAAACCGCAAAGTAATGTAGTCAGCAGTTCACTGACATCCGTAGTATAATGTAAAATTAATATGTTTGTACTTACTTTTCAAGAAGTCTGACACATCTTGTTGCTGTGGGATATTACCAAGTCTGGGTGGAAGATATATTAATCAATATCCAGGAAAAAGGATATGAAAAATAAGCAAAGTAAAATACATTGGTTTTATTGGTATTAGTAACAACAACCAAAAAAGTCATGTTCACAGCAATAACAGCAGTCAAACATTTTTATATTATTTTTTATATTTTGTATAATATTTTAAATTAATTATTTATTAACTCCATTCTAACCTGTATCCACAGTTTTGCACAAGAAGTGGCCACACAAAATTGTGCTCACGGCAAGCATGGGTTGGGTAGAGTTTTGTCAATTCAGTGAACACCAAGTTCCTAACAACAAAAACAAGAATGTAAGTTGCTGTAGTAAATCATATTGGATAGGGTGAGGCAGGATGAGCAATCAATAGCTTAGGATATTCTTGTATTATGAGAATCATATGTCAAGCGAGGCTATCCAGTCGATACAATGCTTATGCACCAGTCAAGGTAAACACCCATCCCTCCAGCCCAGGCATAACTGACAGTTGGCATAAATGGGGACTTGGAATTTGACATCTGTGAAAATGGGAAAATTCCCTTACCCACATATTCCCCTCTCTTGGCAGTTCAAATTGGCCCCCTTTTAACTTGCATTTGAATGTCAGGGGTTTATATTCACCTTTTTTGGGGTAGAGCTCCCTTAAGGAAGAAGTGAAAAGGCACTGTTAAATAAAGCCACAAATTTTCAGCCCCATCTCCCCTTAAAAAACCGTTTATGCTACAGTAATTAATGTAAATATTCTTACCAGGTACGTATTTCGTCCTCTGTGTACTCTACTCTTGGTATTGGCTGGCCCCTAAAAAGCGTACATTTATGAGTTTAAATGGTGATGTAATAACTGCGCAGGGGCATAGTGAAGCCTCAGCCAGAGGGAGGGAGATGGGGGGGGGAGGAGGTGGGGCAGAGGATAACTTTCCCCACCAAAATATGTGTCCTTTTTCTTTATTACTTTAACTGTGAAAATTGTGGTTAGTGGCATTTTTTTGAATTTTACAACAACATAACGAAACTCGCCTATCATACGAGACGGTCTTCCAGACTGGGTTGCTTGCCTGT
>JAAAQI020176446.1:7615-23177 GCA_011800005.2 Stichodactyla mertensii
ACCACCGGCACCCACCACCACCGACACCGGCACCGGCACTGTATTATCAACCTCAGAACTGGGTTTTTATTACTTAAAAGTTATTAATTCTAATATAACAAATAAGACGATTTGTTTTGTTTCTGGTGACAGTAGCCACAAAAATGGACCATCGCTTCCACTGATAATAGACTTAGATTATTAGATTCTCAATATATCTACCTACTTAATAAGTGTTCATCTGGTTGTACATTGTCATCCTGAACGAACCAAATTAGACCATTTAGATAAACACACTGTTGAAGAGAAATCGTGCTCACACCTCATAAAGCAGGCTCGATTGGTTTTCGTAATGAAAAACATCTGCACCTCAGAACTAAGGTTTATTAAATAAAAGTAATTAATTTTAATAAAACAAATACTAGACGATCCCTTTTGTCTTTGGAATAACAGAAAGCTTTAATTCAAAAACAGAGAGCGTTTGCTACCACTACTTAACATGAAAATGCGTTTCATCAACCCGCAGCACTGAGTTTCTCATTGTGCGAATGATAAACCAATGACATCACTAAGCTGGTTGCTGATTGGACAAACCAAGTTTGATGGACAGTTCAGGATGGAATTCTAGCTCCCTTTGGGGAAGACAAGACAAGGCTTTTTAATAATGGTCCAGAATTTGTGCGCGGCTAAAACCGCTAACTTGAAAGAAGTACAGAAAATACCTAAGTGAATTGAAGTGGAAAATGGGAATTACGGATTTTTGGTGTACAGTTTTCGTCATATTGCTAGCCGTTGGAGCGAAGCCCGGTGAGTGAAATTGACAACTATACTTCATGTTTTTTTTTCAAAGGACTGAAAAGCAGAGAACGACTGAAAAAGAAAATAAATAGTACATCTCACTGGAAAGTTCCTTGAATCCTCAAAGAACTTATTGAAACTCAGAATTTCTGACTTTCATACAATTATAATTCAATCATATTAATATCAAGTGGTAAAAATTTCATGAAAGAAATTCTTCAACAACTTCCAACTTGAAGTGAAAAACCAACGAGAAGAATTGCCGAATAAGATCGTCTAATTATTTTAAGCGCATTTTGAAAGATTTCTTATAAATTTCTTAATATGATTTTCAGTATTACAACAGCGAAATATTCCTCGACGTTGGTGTTTATCTGTGTATATCACACATGTTGCATAATAATGGTGTTGATATCACATAAATTTGAAGTTGACACAAAAAGAAAAATTTTTGTTTCATTTTCAATTTTCCCCTTTCATTTCCCATCTTTTTCTCTGTTTTTCTGTGATAGAGTTTCTTCCTCTTCTTCAGTTTTTCTCCTTTCTCAGTCTTTTTCAAAGCTAAAAAGCTAAAGCTAAGCTAAAAAAAAACAATATATCATATCAGTCAGACTTCGGAAGAACACCAACTGGTAGGAGCAAACCTCTCGTGATGTCTTTTAATTCCAGTTTTGAAATAAAGATATCACGCACAAAATGAAGAAGGGGAAGTCTGTGGGCGGCATAACTTGACAACGGAAAAACGATCAAGGTTTTTATTTATTTATTAACTGACTACGTCCATTAAAAGTTTATATATGAACCCTTGATCGATAGCTGAATGCTTCCTTTAATGATTTACATCTAGTTGAAGCGATCTTTGTCCCTCGCACTCAACTTTAGGCTTATATTTCCTGATGAACCTGTGAAAACATTGTTTGGAGTTTTCTTTTCAAAATAGAAAGCACTAATAGACCTATATTACGCTTTGTTGTTGTTGTTGTAGTAGTTGTTGTTGTTGTAGTTGTTGTTGTAGTTGTTGTTGTTGTAGTTGTTGTTGTTGTTGTAGTTGTTGTTGTTGTTGTTGTTGTTGGTTAGTTGTTTTGTTTTGTTTTTACTCTCAACTACAAAATGGAAGGAAGATCGACCTTCAAGTACTGAGGGTCTAATATCAGAAATGATCACTTGCAGAGAGAAATTATTTGAAATGATTTTCAAAACGTTAACACGAATTCTACATCGCTTTCGCCTAAAATACCGTTTATACCCGAGATATATACCTGTTATCAACCGAGCTCGAGGGTCGTACCGTGAATTATAGACCGAGTTTTTTGCAAGCGCGTCAGCGCGCTGGCCATAAAAACGTGGAAAAACGAGGTTCCATAACTTACGTGCAGACTGAGTAAGCGAAGTTAATAAGATGTTTATTACATGGCAAGGCAAACGCAAAAATAAGGTTGATGGTCCGTGCCGTATAAGTTATTAACCACAAACCGGCTAATAAGAGAGCGTGAAATACTCTTGCCTCATCATAACAAGAAATTTTATTTCGATTACAGAGGAATCCATTGGGCACGCGAGGCTATATTACGAATCAAATAAATAAGTTTAAAACAAAGTATTACACTACACCGTGAAAGTGGTTTGGATATGTGATCTTAATTATAAAATTTGGCCGACTTTCACGTTGATTTTCTCCTAGAATTATCCATGGTTTGAGAAGCTAGATCAAGTACTTGAAAGAGTGTTTTATCCTCTATGCAAACACCTCGAAGTCGGTTAAAAAAACCTTGGCTGCACCTCGTTCTTTTAACTCACTACTCGATGTTAAGATATTGGGGGATGAAACACTCTTTCCAGTGTTTGACCCATTACTTAATTTTAAGATATTATCACTCCGGAGGCAACTGTACACGAAGTGAAGTGAAACTCACGCAGTTTTTAATTGTGGTTTGTCCGTGTTGCTCGTGTAAATACGGGGATGGCAGGTAGTCCTTAATGCCGATCTGTGGAGAGTTTTTAAAGAACAAACAAACTTTTAGAATAAGCAAAGTCAGAGAAATGAAGGAATGAATGAAAAGCACATTTTAGGTGGAAAACAACAATTAAAATTTATTTTTGTCGTTTTTTATTTTCTTTTTTGTTTTTCTTTCTTTCTTTTCATAAGTTATACCTTGCTTTTTTTCTTAATGTCAAGGATATCGAGAACATACAAATTCAATTTTTCTTATTCCTAAGCGTCTGTTTGCAGTAATACCGTACCGCTCGAAAGCTGCTTTTTTATTGCTCTCTGTTTGTGCTTGCCCATTCATAACAGCAAAAATAAAATAAATAAAATAAAAACTGATGAAAAATGAAAAGTGTCATTGCAGTTGTGGAAAATGAAGTCCACGAAATGACGACAATTTAAAGTTGGATTATTATTTTTTCCCATTTCAATCCAAAGACTAAGCACAGAAAAATATATATCAAACTAGTAGATTTTTGAAGCATCGCTTAATTATTTTAATGATTAAGTGACGTTGATATCGTAGCGGACTGTCAGTTGCGCTATTGAAATATTTCATCAAGTCTCTTGACACATTGATGTCAGTCCACGTGGTGTTTTATATTGGATTCACAGCTCTGCTTTCCATTAAGCTACTGCTTTGGGCAGACAAATATTAAAAGAAAAGGTCCGTTTACACTAGGTGATATAATTCCTAGGTCTAGTTTGTTACGCATGCGCATGCAAGTTCGTCTGAACCCTTTTTGTCCCGCGACCTAGCCTGGCCGTTAAGGGAGCGAGCTAATAGAGGGTCCGGGGACTAGGCTAGGTGTCAGTGGAAAATAAAACGGGCAATTGCGCATGCTTCATTCATTAAGTTACAAGAGTTGCACTGCACATATCCATGCCATTATCAGGGGAACGTATCGACCAATAGGAACTAAATATAAGTATTTGTTCGAATAATCATTGCTTTTTACTGTTTACACAGCAAAGGCAAGATGTTCAAGGCCAGTCAACATTCTCTTTGTTCTCGAATCTTCAAAAAATGTCAATGAGCAGACGTTTCTCAAGGCAAAAGTATTCATCAAAGAAACAGCAAACAATATTTCTAGACATACAGACATGGCAGTCATTCTTTTCGGCTTCGACGCCAGCGTCGCTGTCAAATTTGGACACAACGATACGGATCATTTCAAGCAGGAGGTGGACAGGCTAGAGCTTTCTAAAGATACCCCAAACATCCTCAAGGCTTTTTCTCTCGTCGGGAAGCACTGGATGTTCGACACAGCGATCCCTTACGCAGCAAGAGCAGTCGTTGTCATGACAACAGGAGAAGATGCCGTAAGTGAGGCCAGAGATTTTAGTGACGCTGTGAAAAAAATCACCGAATCGAGCCATGTTTTTGGCATCCGGCTGAAAGAGAATCAATACTTAAGGCGTTTTCTGGATATCGCTAGTGATTATAACCTGATATTCAACCTAAAGGACCTTCTTGCGAACCAGCAGCAGAAGAAGAACTTTTTCTTTCAGGCGTGTAATAGTCTTGGAGGTAAGTGACGTAATCCGATGACGGCCATTTAATAAATAAATAAATAAATAAACAAACAAACAAACAAATAAATAAATACTGAAATAAATAAATACTGAAATAAATAAATACTGAAATAAATAAATACTGAAATAAATAAACAAATAAATTAAATAAATAAATAAATAAATAAATAATTTATTTAATAAATAATTAAATTAATTAAATAACGAAGTTTTCTTGGACATTAACTTCGCTTCTAGCGGCTTTGCAGACTGCTACATTTCTGGTTTTAAGTTTCAGAAATTCCAAATTTCTCTCCTACTCTTCACTAGGCGAAAAAATCTGCCTCTGCCTCTATGAACCCTCTCTTCTTCCCTCCCCTCCCTCAGAAAAATGTTCTAGAAATTGTAAATTGTAATTTTTTGGGACTAGATATACGATTGAACGGATCAGAAGTAAACAAGGGGCGTCTTGAAGTATACAAGAACGGAACCTGGTTACAAGTGTGCAGTCCCACATGGAACCACTCACTCACAGACATCGTGTGCCACAGGCTTGGATTCAAAGTCACAGGCAAAGTTGGAGACAACGATATTTTGGCTTTTTTGAAGAAAGAAAGATGCAGCCGTGAAAACTCATCCAGCACACGCGACTGTGAGGAGGATGCAGGACCGAGTATATCAGAAAACTGTAGCCACCCTCACGTAAACCTTGTCTGCGAAGGTTTGACAAACTGTAATTTATTTAATTGAAATGATATGACTGAATAAGCAAGAGTCTATTCGAGTCAAACTGTATCATGCAAATCAGCATGCGTCATTCACTAACATCTTAATTTCCGTCATTGACTGAAAATATCGTTCTACATCACTAATATTATCGTAAAACTTCACAGCAAGCTAAGATCATCATATAGTCATCAGTATGATTATTGTCATCACCACCATCAATAACCAATGTTATTAACGTCATCACCACCACCGCCCTACTACGACGACCACCACTACCACCACCCCACCCCACCACCACCACCACCACCACCACCACCACCACCACCACCACCACCACCACCATCATAAACATCTATATACATCACCTCATCCTAAATCTTCTCCTCCTCATTATCCTCATCTTCATTATCCTAATCATCCCCATATCATCAATGTCATCAACTTGCTGTTTATTGTTTGTTCCATCTTCTAGTTCCCGTCCGGTTGTCCCATTCTCCAACAGGACCCCACATCGGTCTCGTAGAGGTCTTCTTCCTTGGCACATGGGGGTCTGTCTGTCATCCTAATCCCCTCGTTCTCCTCATCCTCCCCATATCATAAAAGCCATCAACTCGCTGTTTTGTTTGTTCCATCTTCTAGTTCCCGTCCGGTTGTCCCATTCTCCAACAGGACCCCACATCGGTCTCGTAGAGGTCTTCTTCCTTGGCACATGGGGGTCTGTCTGTAGTGATCACTTCAACTTTCATGCTGCTAACATTGTGTGTCGAAACCTCGGGTACCAACAATCTTTGAAAAAGTTTGTGGATGTCTCAAACCCCGTCGACAGCCTTCCAGTGATGCATCTGGATAGGACCTATTGTAATCAAGAGAATGGCTCTTTGACACATTGCAAATTGGTCAAATCTGACAGAAAATCGGCCATTCTTTGTAAGATAAGACCAGCCTCAATTATTTGTGGTAAGAAATCCAGCTTATTTAACTATCGTGTTATGTATCCAGGCAAGGCGGCGTGTGTAGAGCAGGCCTACATCAATTAAACCTATGGTCTGTGACTGGTTCAACAACTACTGTTTAAATACCGCACCCTAGCTGCCGTGCCCTAAGGTTCAGTCTACGAAGTGTGTATCAATCAAAACGTTCAATACTGACCTCTTTTCTTGCAGACAGCAAACAACATGGAAAAACGATAATTGAAACCACCACAGAATCCTTAAATTCAAAACTAACAAAATCCTGCAAATTTAGTAACGGTGAGGGAGTCAGTTGGCACTACGAGAACGGCCTTGAACGCCGAAATATATCTGCTAGTGACTGGAGAGTATTTTTCACCGCTGATAGCATGAAAGAGTCCAAGCTCACTATAAGAGAAATTCATCTGTCCGATGCTGGAGCGTATTTCTGCCAGTCAGGAACCAAGAGAGAGATGTTGTTTTTGTATATAGACGGTAGGAAAACTCAGACAGCGTAAAATGATATATTGTCTCTAAGATTTAATGGGAAAACTTGAGAGGCTACTAGTATTGATTACCGAATGCGATGCTCATCTCAATAATTCAACACCTCTTCAATTCTTTCTAAAGTAAACAATGGAAGTACGAACGAGAGGAGCAAAAGAAAAGAGATAGACAAAGCAAAAAGACAAAGGGTTGGCTTATTGAAAGTGTATTTGCTCATGCTCTTGCGCGTCTCAGTATCATTTCGCCACTGTTAAATACCGAAAGTCTGTGGCGAAAGAAGTCACGTTAGCCCTTATAACCTTGCATGGCACAATAAAATGGCACAAAATATAACCGGTTACAGCGGGTTCAATAACCCGCTAGAACCAGTTTACTGTCAACCCGTTAGAACCGGCTTGAGAACTCGAAAAACTCCAAGTATACTACTGGCGACCAACCGGTTAGAGCGGGTTCAATAACTCGCTACAACTGAATTCGCTGAAACTGAGTTCTGAAGCCGTTCTAAAGTGTTGACGGCCAACCGGTTAGAGCGGGCTTGGTTCTAGCGGGTTTCTGAACCCCCTGTAACCGATTAGTCGCCAAGTATACTACTTGGCTAGTTTTTCTAGTTCTCAAGCCGGTTCTAAAGGGTTGAAAGACAACCCCTTAGAGCAGGTTCGATTCTAACGGATTATTGGATTGGTTACACTTTTCCACTGCCATTTTTAAGCTCATGGGAGCCCCCAAAAGATACTCGAAGAACACGTGCTTGCTCGGGAACCAAGAATGTCGAACAAAATAATGAAGAGATACGCTGACTAAATGCATAGTTTAGGTCGTTATTTCCCTCCTCGGTTCTCAAAACACAACAGCCACCTTCTTTGCCCATCAGGAAGAGAATTGGTTAGGTGTCTGCAGGAATAGTTCACATAACAAGATACTGCGCTTGCAAAGCCTTATGGTGTTTGTAGTCATATAACATTGTTTAAAGTACCCCTTATGCCCACGACCATTCTTTATAAAGTTTGTGATAGGACAGTTTAATGGTGATGGATGACCCTTCTTTTAGCTATAATTAGTGGTTTGAAGATCTTGATATGTAAATTGTGACGTCATTCGGGTGTTTTTCTAGAAATTAATCTTTAATCCATAGAAGGGGTTGTTTGAAAAATGGCCAAAATCCCTCAAAGTCATTTGGTCAACTGAGGATAGTGCTTTGAACATGAAATATAATCTGTAGTTTACTTTAGCCTGTTTTTGTATTTGTGATTAATCTTCCGTTGACGTCCCATCTCATTTGCATCTCTGGATCTTTAATCCTTTATTATTCGTTAATATGCGGGTGCACAACCAATAAAAATGAACAATATTATCAGAAACGTTATGGAGAATGGATTTTCAAAATATGGTCGTAAACTTTAGGGGCATGTTTTTTGTACTTTCAGTGGATCCCGGCGAAGATGCAGAAGTCAAAAAGTTTGTTTATTCCGGTAAAGATGCAATCCTTCGCTGTGACGTCACTGGTAGTCCTCCTCCTCATCTAACTTGGAAGAAAGCGGATAAATATTTAGGACTGGAGAAGGAAAGTTTACCTAAATATCTTCACCAAGACGATGGATCTTTGTTGATAAGAAATGTTAGTGCTCAAGATGTTGGGGAATACGAGTGCAAATTTAGCCAGAAAAAAGATGGGTCGGTTGTGAATTACAAACGCAAAATGGTACAACTGCTCTTTTTTGGTAAGTTAAAGCTGTCTGTCAATAGTTATCAACAGTGGTTGAATGTAACGTCTGTCTGTCATGACTCACAGGTGTATTTCCTTTTAGAGAAACCTCAAACATTTATTCCAGACAACAATAAAACAGTAGCTAATGGAATAAGTGTGTCCTTCACTTGCACCGCTAGTGGTATGCCCCTACCTAATATTACATGGTACAGAAACGCTTCAGCCATACACACTGATAACAATTACCAAATCCACCCGTCACATCGTAATAGGCATGTTATCAGCACCTTGACCATCAAGAGTGTTAGCAGTCCATACTATAGGTACGAATGTAAAGCTTGGAATGAGGCTGGATCCATGTCTGCATTTGCTTCGATTACAATCCAGCTAGGTAAGGCACCTGAGTTGCAAGGAAGCAATATATCGTATGTAGTGTGAAACGATGCTTTTTCTTTTTTTTCGTAGTTGAACATAGCAACTCATCCAAAGGTAACACGATTTCAAACCAAACCTTACTACTGGTCGTCATTGTTTTTGCTGTTGCTGTAATCGTTGCCGCATCTTTTGGTTTGGTTGTGTGGTTTGTGCGCAGGAAGAAAAGAAAGAACTCTCCTCCTGGGATGTTAAGGTTTGTATTTGTCTTTCTTCAAAAATATCTCAACTTCCGTTTTCTTTCCTTCCGTCTAACTTTCTCGTAGTCAATACTAGCATATTGCTTAAGTTTAATTCTACCCTCTTTTCTCGCTCGCCTTTCTGAATGCTTCTATTTTTTTACCCCTTGCAGTGAGCTACGTGTCGTCTCCTCCAATTCCTGTGATATATGGGAACTACCCAAGGGAAGCCTGCACTTGCAGAAGATGATCGGGACAGGAATGTTTGGAGAGGTGTGGAAAGCAATTGCACTGAACAAAAACGAAAACAAATACAGCAGTCCTAGTTCCATGGAGCAAATAGTGGCTGTGAAGAAACCGAAAGGTAAACAATGTATGGCTTCCTTACGATTATGTCCGCCTCCGCCTCCGCCTCCGCCTCCATTACTATTATCACCATCTTCACAGTCCACACCACCACCTGATTTTAATTAATCTTGATTGACATCTTGCTAGTATATAACAATCTCTTATGAACCACATGCTATTGGAAGTTATTATTTTATCATACAGATGCCTCGTCTGGCGTTCAGAACGAAATGCTGAAACAAGAAATAGCAGTAAACAAACGCTTGACTGGGAAGAAACACAAGAACATCGTTAACTTCTTGGGCTGTATCACTACCGATGGTAAGATAATGATAACCTTACAATTTTACTAATACTGATACGAGTGTGAACTCCTTTTCCATGGTAAAACAAAATATTCAATTTGCATGTCTCATAAGCGTGAAAGATTTGGTAGTAGACATAGCTCAAGCAAGGCGACATTACCATCATTACAAAAATTACTTATACTAATGTTATCATCATCACCACTACATCCATCACCATCATCATCCATCACCATCAATCACCATCATCATTGTCATCATCATCATTATATCATCATCATCACAGTCATTTTCGTCATCATCATCCATCAGCAGCAGTATCATCATCGCCCAGCAGTCAGTCGTCGTCATAATCATTCATCATCCATCTTCATCATTATCATCATTATCAACCATCATTATATCATCATTATTATCGCCACCATACTTTTGTCGTGATAATGATTATGATGATCACAGATGGTATTTAAGTGTTTGGTTACTAACTGCAACCAAATGCACTAATGATTATTGCCCCTTATAAGAAATTAGGAATGGTGATGGAGTTCGGATCCTCGGAGTGAGTAAATTACGGATCCTGGATCGGCTTCGATCATACTTTATAGACATGCAGTGATGGCTTGTAATAATCATTAATACTTTTTAGACATGGTAATGATGGTGATAGAGTACGTTCCTTATGGTGATCTACTTGGATATTTACGCGAGAGTCGTGGCATCAAAGACAAGTTCTATTACCACTGCGAAGAGCTACCAAATCAAAAGGAGGTCTCGCCTTATGAACTCTTCTCGTTTGCCACCCAGATCGCGTGTGGGATGTCTTTTCTGGCCGAGAAAAAGGTTTGAAGAAACGAAAGAACTTCGCACGCACAATGAACGAATCTATTTTAAATCAGTAGTCGATGATAAATACCAAAAATAATAAAAATGAATTATAAATATGACATAGAAACTTCAAAGATGGTATGCCATGCTTTGTGCTGTTTTATTGAGTTTCTTTAAAATCTTTCAAAAGAGAGCAAAACGCCATTTGCATGATAGCATCACATACTTCAACTACCAGAATCCCTTGCGCACTATCTACCCTTACTACTCTTCTCATGATACAGTAAAAATGAGAAAGCTCGTGAAGTATTCTTGTAGTTGAATGTCGCCATTCATTAGATCTGATTGGCTGTTCGCACAAAAATTCCAACCGATACTAGGTTCACGAGAGAAAACTAGATAGGTAATCTATATCCATGGTTATTAGCATACATTTATTGTGTTTAATACGTTTATAGGTGATTCATCGAGATCTCGCTGCCCGTAACGTATTGGTTGGGGAAAACCTAACGTGTAAAATCACAGATTTTGGCCTGGCAAAGGTAATGAAGGATGACTATGGTTACATGGGAAGCCGAAAAGTAAGAAACTCCACAGCTTGTTTCCTTTAAATATGACGTACTTTAAATTGTTTGAGAAATATAATCGCACCGATCCAGATGTATGAAAAATCACATATTTCACTAGCGTTCAAAAGTCCAATGCACCTTCCCGGAGTTACCCATAATTCTCCTTGATTTAGCGCGTGCAAGCGAGGTCAGGGTCTGGTTAGAGGCAAAGTATATGGAGGAGACTTAGGAAACTGAACGGAAAACAAAAAGCGTTTTGTCAGATGTGGATTAAAATACGAAAGGAGGATGTAAATGGATTTACCAAATAGGATATCTGAATAACAGACCTTTTCCTGTTCTTGTTTAGACACAGTGGACGTATTTCTCCAAAACTACAATCAGTTTTCAATGCTTTTGTCCCCTGACCTCGCTGGTGAGCGCAAATCCTGAAGAATTGTGGGAAACTCCGGGAAGGAAGATCTCTTACGATAATCGACAAAAGGGAGTTTGCCTTTCCAAACTTCAAAGAAAGACTGGGCACGAGCTCTATGTTGTCTCCAAAATAGATCCGATGTAAGATGGCGTCACTTTTGATCTTGTCCCTAAATCCAGGCCAACAATTCTGTGCGGCAAGAGTTCATTTCAAGTCCCCCGTTGAATGCGAATTGAGAAATTTTCTTGAATTTTTGAAAATGATTCGTCTGGTCTTGTGTTCTTTCAGGGTCGTCTGCCTATCAAATGGACTGCACCGGAAGTGTTTTCCAGCGATATCAATATTACGTCACAGAGCGACGTGTAAGCAAAACGGTTCTTGTGCGCTCTATATCGCTGAAATATTTGTGGCATTGAAAAACGTCCATGTTACGACAATTTACCTACAAAATCAGAATATTATTAAGGTTCCAAAAATGGCAGCAAAGAAGTCAAACGTTTTTAAGTCGAAGGAAGAGACGTCAAACGTTTTTGAGATGCCGGAAGTGGCGTCAAACGGAAGTGACCTTACTTGCAAACCAAGATGGTGTCGATAGTTACAAACATTCCCAACTTTCGAAAACAAACAAAAGATTAATAAATTTTAAGATTTTCAGTATAAGTTTAAAATTTTATTTACTTAACGGTTAATTTTTTATCTATTTTATAGATGGTCCTATGGCATAACATTATATGAAATTTTCACAATTGGTGAGAATCGATTGTTTGAAATGTGAGGGACTTGTCATAAATTACCAGAGGGGAGGAGTTTAAAATTTAGAGCTACAAATGAAAAACGGGACGAATAAAATACAATAACTCTCCCTGTGCGTTTGGACTAAAATTAAATGCTTGGAAAAGGTGGACATGAATATTTAGTCCAAACCCACAGGGAGAGTTATTGTATTTTATTCCCGTTTAATCTGATCCTGACCCCCCTCCTTCTTCCTTTTGTCTATTCTTAGATGACCCACCCTTTTGGAAGGCTCAAAAAATGGCGACCCTTCCCCTTTCACCAACCCCCTTCCCCTCTGCTAATTTATGACAAATATATCCCTGAGTTATTTTCCATTGTTTTAGATACTTTTTCTTGTAATTATTCATTAAATACGGCATTACTTTTGTGATCGCAGGCGGTGATCCTTACCCTGGGTTGGGTGAGTGGGATATTGTCTACAGAATCAAACATGACAAGTACATCATGCCCAAACCAGGACACGTTTCTGACGAAATGTGAGTATGAAATGAAATGATTGAGAGGTTTTGCACGATCACGTGACGGCAGCCATGTTGAAGGGCAGAGAAAATAAAACCGAAAGAGTTTAATCCCTTAGGGGAAAGAGATTCTATTATTCTGCTATCCAACATGGCTGCCGTCACGTGATGTGCAATACCTCTTTTAATTATTTATTTACTTATTCAGACATTGCCATAGCATATTTATCTTGGATTAAATCGTTGTCATAGTTACTTTAATTGACGTTGTCATGGTTACCTTTAAGTCAGGTGTCACCACGCCCTCGGTTTTACACGTGACGTGTGATAGATTACTCCAGATTTAAACATGTTTATGGCTACTTTATAGATTTACACGTTTCCATAGTAACGTCATTTTTTCGCTGTTATAGTTACGAGGTCATGGTATTATGCTGGAAGAAAGATCCTGATTTGAGGCCAACGTTTGACGAGTTGCACAAGCAAATGACCAAAATGGTTGAAACAAATGTAAGCACTGTGTTTCACGTTTAGTTTCTCTCCCGTATTTTTTTAGGAATGATTAGAAGGCCCTCTAACCTCCCCTCCCCTCCCCTCCCCTCTGAAAAATGCTTCACCTCTATCTCCTTCCTTACACTCAAATTCCCCACCCCCACCCCCCACCCTGAAAAATTATTCAGCCACTTTCCCTCCCTAATCCTGGCCGGGAAGATCTTGAAACCCTTACCATCCCCCACCGTGGAAAATCCTTCAACCCCTTTCCCACCATGAACCATGGAATCATCAAGTTTTAAGTTTTTACATCGTTTCTCTCCTAGCATTACCTAGATCTGGACATGACCAAGTACCAAGGCCACATATATTCTAACTTGGAATACATGGACGATGATTCCTTGATTTCATGATTTAAGCCTAAAACCGAGTTGATCTATCATTTAGAGAATATACTGAAAATTAAACATCAACTGCCCCACCATCCCTTACTAAAAGACCCCATTGATCCCTGTATGAATAATCATGGGATTGATTCTCTACGTAAAAAACAATGGTGACCGATGCTTTTATTCAATTTTAGTTATATTCATTTGTGGTGTAATCGGTGTTGTTTTTGTTGACGCATGGCAAAATAGATTGGTGTGTATTCCTTCCCATGCAAATATAGAGAGAATAGGCACACAGATGTCATGTTAGTGGACAAATCAAACCAGCTGAGCGAACAACTAATCGTGCAAAGCATTGTTGATCAACATTTGCGGCCTGGTTTTTAGATAACTTACAGATGAAACATCACTCTGATTAAGACTTTCTGGACCCAACTGTTTGAACAAAGGGCCGGATATGGAAATCACAAGGAACTACGATTGGTTTGGAAAACTTTTTTCCGCTCAGCTGGAAAGAACTCAATATCAAATCTTCTGTTAAAGTCAACCGAAAACGCGAGGGACGCTCCGTAAACATATTTACTTTCAAACAATGCGAATGGAGAGGAAATCGCATCGCTATCGACTTCCGCTTTATTATAAGATTTATTGACAAAAAAAAACTTTATTTTCTTTAAAGTTAAAAATCTAATTGCTTATTAATGTTAAATCATCATTCATTTATTAAATCATCGTTTTAAATTTATTATTCATAATTTCTTGTTTTGTTATTTGTTTATTTATTTAATATTCTGTGTATTTTTTTAGATTCAAATTCGATTTTCGGCGGTAAACAGTCAGAACGGTGGCTCTCAAATGGCTTCCTCATAAGCCAATCAGAAAGGGAGAAAACGCAGAATGCCATCCAATCAGATGCAGCGCTTGAACCCGGAAGCCATTTGATAGCCACTTATTCCATTTTAATCTTTTATATGTTATTGAACCCTTTCTTTGAACAAAAATTATATGTTATTTTGTCGATCAAGTTAGCGTATAATTTCACAACAGCTGTCCGTTACTCTGTCTTATGAGTGATTCAAGCACAACATACTTGTACTCGGACTTGTAACCGCCGAGTCGGAATCAAATGAAACCACTTCGATCGGTCTTTAGTTTGGAATTATTTACAGTCTCAATAATCGGGCAGATTAGCTCCCTCTTTGCATGAACAATCCACATTCGCACAAGTTTAATTCGTAATTTTTTTCCACGAAGGCATTTTACCTCAACATTGTAGAGGCCACTTAAAAATGTACGACTCCAGAAGGACGAGCTCGTTGCGTAAGAAAGCTTTGTTTGACGGCAACGACCATCAATACATCAATTAATACAGTAATTTCATTTTGTGGTATTTCTTTTTATCAGGAAGACTGCGCCTCGTTAAAACCAAGTGATATATTAAAACAATAACCTTACTGGCTTGCATGCAGTCTTGCACGTGCGCAGTACCCGATCTCTACCAGACTTCACACTTCTTTTTGGGGTTCATTTTGTCACCTTTTTTGCACTTGTAGACTTTGGAGAATTCCTCCATGTTAGACAGTGTGCCAATGACTCTGGAAATTAAAACAAAAACACGATTTTAACATATACAAAAACTTTGGAAAATCTAGGAATCTTTATCGTGCTTCTTTTGGTACTTTCGACCAAGGGTATGATATTCACGTAACTAAAGAGAACATTTGCGCGCCATTCTCGTTCCTAGAGCCCGCGTACCTTGTGGTACCTTGTGGTACCTTGTGGTGCCTTGTGGGTACCTTGTGGTACCTTGTGGTACCTTGTGGTACCTTGTGGTGCCTTGTGGTGCCTTGTGTGTACCTTGTGGTACCTTGTGGTACCTTGTGGTACCTTGTGGTGCCTTGTGGTGCCTTGTGGTGCCTTGTGTGTACCTTGTGGTACCTTGTGGTACCTTGTGGTACCTTGTGGTACCTTGTGGTACCTTGTGGTACCTTGTGTGTACCTTGTACCAAGCATCGAAAGGGTCTAGACGAATCCAAGGGTCTGCACCAGTTTTTTTGGTTCCGGTCTAAGTTGCCAATCAAAAAACAGTGGTAGTCGGATTCGCCCAGGCCCTTCACTTCTTTGAGCAGAACAAAGGGAACGTGGGCTTTGCGAATGCGAATTAAACGAAGTATTCTAAAAAAAC
>JAAAQI020176557.1:0-18281 GCA_011800005.2 Stichodactyla mertensii
TTTCCCCTCCCCTTCCATCACCTCCCCTCCCCTTCCCCATCCCTCCCTTTCCATCACCTCCCCTTCCACCACCTCCCCTTCCTCCCCTTCCCTCCCCTCCCTTTCCATCGCCTCGCCTGGAGAAACCCTGAACAGTAGCAATAATACGCCTCGTGCTTCAACACTTCTCTCCTGTTCTGCCCATACCTGTGTGCTTTATAACTGCAGACAGCACGCGTGCGCGTTTTCTATTTCTTCAATAAAACTAATGAAAATTAATGACATTTAATACAATATTGCTTTATTTGCTTCTTTAGTTGGCTTCGCTTTCTCTCAGGAAGAGTCTGGACGCGTTGGCCAGGTGAGATTATTTATACTGTTTTGTAAAGTAATTCACTGTGTTAGAATGTTTCTCGCCGAACGTTAGTTCTAGAGCTTAGTCCAAGATGATGTCTGTGTGTATCTTCGCTGTTTTTCAAAATTTTATTTTTTGCTTTAGGCGGAACTTATAAGAAGATACGACACGACGTTAAAGAAACCACGTGGCGATTGACTAGAAATGACTCCCATACCAGGTTCTTCTATGATGGTAGCTTATGTATAATGACAGGTCTTCAAGTGTCTCAGCACACAATAATAATAATAATAATATTAATACTGCCCGGTGGGTGGGGTCAGTCCGGTGGGGTGGGGTCGTGAACCACTTCAATAATCTCTGAGTATGTCTACATTTTTTGTGGTCTTTATCAAGAAGAACTTCAAACATCAGTCATCGTGTGTGGTGTTTTCTGCTGTTATTTCAGTGACTCATAGCTAGCTATCAAATTGTAGATTATGTTTAATTTCTGTTCGAAATCCAATTTAATTCAATGTCCACTTTGGCATTCAATGTGAATAATATTAAATTATATCAGTAATCTAATAATAATCTTATTACAAGGGGGGGTATGTGAACTTGGTTATTTTATAGCCTAACTTTTGGGGAAAATTCACAGGAAAAAAGGACTATTTTTGTTTGTCAAGCCTTTTGAAGCCTGTAATCTAGATATTCAACCCAGAAGATATAGTAAAGCGTGTTAGGGTATGTTAGTAGGTTAATCAAGAAGCTATTGAGTTAAAATCTTAAATTTGGCATGCCCACAGCAACGTTATGACGTCATGCTAGCTTATCTTAGCGTTTCCATAGCGACGTGATGTTTTGACGATGACACATCCGTAGCGTCACTGCAGCAACTGATAACGTCACCAAGCTATGTCATATCGTTGCCTTAGCAACGTGAAGACATCATAACCAAGGTATATCCATAGCAACCTGATGACTTCACAATGCTGCAGTCGCTTTTTTTCCCAAAAAAAATTTAAGAAAGGTTTGCTGTTCAAAGATGTAGGTTTTTGTTCCGCTTTTTTCCCCACTCTTTGGGGACATAATTCATTAAATGGGTAGATAAAATCCTAGAAATTATCTTGGACTTGCATGCACCAATACTGCTAGTTAGACAGGTTTGTTTCGTGAGTGGGATATTACTGCTTTATTTTTACACGAACTGCTTGTTTTCTTTTCGTTTCGTGAGTGGAAAATAGTTGCCATTTTACTTTTCGGGAATGCACCTCGTCCGCAACATGAAAGCGAAACCGTTTCCTGGACCAGACCATAATATTCCACGGTGCAATACCTTGGGAAACTTGTGTCATGTTGCGGTCACCTTCTACTTACACATTTCACAGTGTTACGCGTCTTTAAGGGATTCTTGGGGTGCAATCATTTCTGTGACAAAAGCATATCTGCCATGATGGATGACAAATTTTTGGTCCTCCAACATGGCGGCCGTGACGTCATACCGTCACCAAGAACTCTTAATTATTTGCGAAATTATATTTTCGTCATTCAACAATCGGATATAATTGAATCCACCTTATTTTGTATCTTACTTTACTTTGTTGGTTTTTGTATTGCATTTTCCCCTGTATTATTTGCTGTACATTTATTTCATACATCGATGAAAATATTTATTAAGAATAAGATTAATTAGTTACTTATTACAATTAATTCCAAGAAGGTATTAGACTTTAAATATGAGTGAAGGTCAAGTGCAATAAACATCGCGAAAAACTAATAATGGGTCGAGTTAATTCTGTTATTGTGTTCGAACGCGGAAGTGAAGTGTATCAGTACTACACGTGTCTAATATATGTTTGATGGCTTCAAACACGGAACCAACTCGCTCATCGCCTGTCATTTTTAGCCTCAACTGGGTTCAGGTTCATTTAACACCGAACGACATTTTTACTTTTCCTTACAAACACATCTATTATTTTATAGTTATTATAACAGAGGAGTGGATGGGAGACGTTGAGATGCAACGCCTTCATATTGATGCTAATCGACAACCAAATGTAGACCTCGTTAGCTTCGTATGCAAGCCCATTTCAGGCCACGTGATATTCTCTCGGGAATTGTTCTTTTATGATGAACGTGTTAAAATATTAACATACGAAAGAATCAACTTCCAAGAGTGACATCACGTGGTCTGAAGTGGGTAAACAAACAACGAAGCTAAAGAGGTCTATTGGGATCGGTGTTTTGATATTTGTTGACGAGGCCTTTGTTCTTTTGTGCTTGCATCATTGTGAGCATTTAAATTCCCTGATGCAAATAGGAATATAGATAGGACTCAATGCGCATGTCTGTTACATTCGTAGCAAACCTTCATCGATGGAAACGATATGATCACAGTACTCGACATGAAAATCCTCTTTTCGTTGTTGTTGACGTTGTCATTGTGTTCTTGCTCTTATTCACATCTTGCACAATTTTTTTCACGTCATTCACGACTGTGAGGTCAATTTAAGCACGTGGAAATAAACCAATCATAACGTCGAAATTTTCGTTAATTTTCCAGCTCATTTTAATCATTACAGAATTACGCACACATACGAGTTGTATCGCCAATTGAGTTCGTAACGCATGAATTTTACATCAGACACATCTAGCAAGTGCACACGGTATAGATATCGCAAAAAAAAAAAGTTAGGTGTCGAATTACTCGATATGGTCTGAAAATTGCTATTGTTTTGAGCAATTAATCATGATGATGTCGAGATGGCACCTAATTCAGTCTGGCTAATCAAAGCTATGGCACAAAATCTAGAACAAAAAGAATGCTTCGCTTGTTTGGCCAGTTATTAGGCATGATTAACAACCGTTTTATTTCGGCTGTACGTCTTAGCCTTTCTGTGCGTGGAAATTACATACCGGTGGTAAATTGTGCAGCTGATTGTCTGTTGTAGATAGCTGGTACTGGATATCATTGATTTATGACTCTAGCTAGTAGAGTGTCCTAGGAATATTTCGCATCTGCTGTATTAATTCCTATTGTCCGCTCTTCGGAATTACAGAAGAAAAACGACAGAAAAAAAGCAAAATTCCGCGAAAAACAAAACGAAAGGGAATGAAACGAAAATGCCCAAACAATGGTAAAATTTGTTAGAAAGAGCTTTTCAAAAAAACTTTCCATCTTTTGTTCTCAAATACTTGGAGAGTGTCTTTTAGTCAAATAACCACAGTGCTCCTAAAAGCAAAAACAAACATCTAGTCTTACTGTGTCCATAGAGATTGTCAAAAGCGGGTTATTTGACCCACAGCCATCGAGATCTTTTAAGTACCTTCTCTTGATAGTTTTGTTGTGTCAATATAGACTTGACTTGAGAAGCCTACTTAATATTCCACGTGGTTCCGAACCGAGTACTGAAGAGCGCGACTCTAAAATGACTAGCAAACTTTAACCTGTTCGGAACAAACCAAGCTAAAATGTATCAAAATGTATTTCTTTTATCAAAATCCTTTGCTATGTTTATAAATAAACTCAAACAGTTCTTTTGTTCTCATATTGGGGTTATTTTTGTATTTTGGGGGCATGTTTGTGGCTATTTTATCTTAACCGGAAGACGAAACTAAATCTCCATTGTTCTTCCCTTAACTTTGACAATATATAAGAAGGGGTTTAATACAATGTATTGTTTGTATTTTGCTAAATTGGCAAATTACAAAAACAGGGTTTTTTTGACACATGAATACTTTTAAAAAGTTTCCTTTTAAAACACGAAAAAACGCGTTGGGAAATTCTATCGATTCCTTTTCATCGAGCTTGGCAACCAAAAAGGGTTTTTTTAAATTATTTGGTTTTTTATCTCTGGGAAGTAATTCACGATGAATAATACAGAAGTTATAGACGAGTTGTTTAAGGAATTGGGTCTTACCCATGTTTCCAAGACCTTTCTTTCCTTGGGTTACAATCGCCTTCAAGATGTTGTCTGCGTCAGGAGAGAAGATCTCGACTTCATTATAACAAACCCAGCGGACAGGACAAAGTTCCTTGAAGGTCTTTACCAAGGTAATTCTGTGTTTTTCAAGCTTTTAAATATCAATGATTGATATATTTTTTCAATCTTAGTATTGAACTGTTATTCATTTATTTCTTCATGGAACTGCCACGCCATTGAAGACATGACTAAAATCGACAGAACTGCTGCTTTGTATTAAACTACTGACTTGATGCTTTGAATCATGCAATACTGAATACTTTGTAGAAAACGCATAAGCACTCTTGATACACAGAACAAAATCACATCGATAGATTGTTGTTTAAGGTGTCTTTACTGCTGGTTTTTTCTTGCCACCTGTTAGCCTTTTGTCATCAAACCGCAAAATCCGTCCAACGTCTGTTATAACAACAATAAACCTATCCCTGGCTTTCTCAACTATCCTATATGCTCAGTTTTTACCCAGTCATTATGACTTAACATTGAAAATTCACATCTACAGAGGAATCAGAAATGTCATTCATTTTACTAAGGTCTAAAAGGCTGAACTGCTAGAAAAAGGCCTTTGAAAATACCCCCAAAACATAAACAAAAAATCTGAATTTTAAAACGGGAAATGACATTACGTTCACAAAAGGCAATCTTTACTAAGTGTGTTTTTGCAGACACTCTTCGGACATAATGGTTTTCTGGGACTTTGAGGGATTGAGATAGTCCACCATGATACTAATTCCTATAATTCAAAATGCTCTTCCATTGATATAAAGTTAAGTTTTAAATGAATGAAAGCTTTTCTAAAGATTCTTATTTCTTTTTTATGCCCAGAAAGAGCCGTTGTCAGTCTATGGCTAAAAGACCTTGGTCTATCGCTGTATCAGGAATCATTATTTTCATTTGGTTTGACATCCTTGAAATCTTACATAAACATCACGAGGGACTCGAAAGAACTCTCTGGGATCAAAAATCAAGCACACCGTAGTAGACTACTCAGGGGAGGTCTGTATGACACCTCTTATCGTATCAAAAACCTCAGTTTAAACATAAAAATGTCAAGATTTTGTCTTACTAGTATATGATTTAGATTTTTTAGGTTTTTTTAATTTGTTTCAGTTCAGGTGTTGTTTGAATGTAATAAATCCCATGTGATAGCTACTGGCCAGTGGGATAAACACCTGCACCTCTCTGGAGGAAGGTAAGAAAGAACTCGGTGAATGCGTGAGGATTTAACCAAAAATTTAGGTTGTAAACAATGTGGAATAGCTCTTAAACCTTGAGAAAAGCATGATATCTTGATCAAATTGAATATTTTGATCACTGAATTGAATACCAGCTGTGATAGTGACGCAGGAGCTTGCGTCTCGTTTGGTTTAATTTTCCCGCCATTTTTGTAATAAACCTTTTCAGCTATGACGTAATGCTTTTCCATTTCAAACCTCTCTTCGGGTTACATCAATATTAGAGCAGATTTCATATGACTGTGAAATCTGGCGGTACGATCGATGCCTTAAGCTTGTCTTGCCGCGACCGTGATGTTTTCTAGGATCTAGACATGCCCTTGCCGTACCTTGACCGTGTCACGACCGTGTTCGTGCCGCGAGCTTTTCATGCGAAATCTTTTCTAATGTATTTTCACATGCGGTACCATTAAATAAAAAAATAAAATCCAGGAGAAAGACACGTGACCTTAAATGGGAAAACGATACGGCCAAGCTGAAAGCTCTATTAGACTCTCTTGGCCGTTTTTGTGAAGAAATTGTGTTTTCTTATACAGGAATGGTTATTTTCTGTGTCTAACAGCTGAAGTTTACAAAATCAATCAAGATCAAAGCAACGACACTTCAAGTACGAACCCAAAACGAGTGATCAAGTTCGTGGTGGATTCTGGGAGTGACGTAGTCACACTACGCCATGACGTCATTCGTGAACTTCAATTGAATTGCATTGGGACCGCAAGGCAGTGTGGGGCTGGCGGACAAGTTATCAAAACCCCAATCTATAACGCATGCGTCAACATTGGAGGGCATCACGTGCATGTGGAAGTAAGATTAATTGATTAATTGTTTTCATAATTTGTTTTCAAAACAGTTTCATCTAATGCAGAAATGAAGTATTTGTTCGAAAATGAGGGGGATGACGGAAGTCCCATAGTGCCTCAGGGGGGGATCAGATGCTTTTTATGGTGTCACATCAAAAATTCTACCCCCCCAAGAGCGATAAATGATGACCGATCCCCTTAGCGTAAATTTACAAACACTTTACTGAACTCTTTTCATTGGGTCTCTATTATTTCTGATAACGATTTCTCTTGACAGGTTGTTGGAGACGTTATCGACTCACTTGGGACTCCCGTGTTACGTCAGTTTAATCATTTTATTCAAGACGAAAAACACGTTTGGTTGGCGAAGGAATAGCGAGGAATCTCACGTGACTCAAGACGGGCCACGTGAAGACTGTCGCGTGAATTAAAGACTCTCGTAAAGAAGTGGAACTTTCTTAAAAGCAGTTTAAAAGAGATTCAAAAAAACCTAAACGTAGTTAAAATAAAGAAGCTTCATTCGTAAAAACCAAGTAAAATATTCAAATATTGTTGACAGAATCTAGAACAAGTAAGCTCGTGACTGGATGGATACAGAATGACTAGAATGACAGAAAGAAAAGCAAAGAAAATAAAGAAAAGAACAAAAACAGAACGCTGAGTCGCACCTGCCAATGAACAATGAAAATACAAACTACTATCCCATAGAGTCACGATTGTATGAACATGAATGACAGTAAGTCTCTTACTCGACTTAGGTTCTAGCAAAACGACAATTTAGTTGTGTTTCGAAGGCCTTAATACTAATTGTATTTTCTTTTGGCTAGATTAATAGATTAATATCTGTAGGTATACTACCGTTGCTGAGCACCGAAGTTAGCTGCTAAAGTTTCTGCAAAATTGTTGTCTTAGCTAATTACTATAATTGAGTGTTTACCTTTCGTTTAAGAAGGTATTCTTCAAAATGGGTCCTTGCTATTATTTAAGCTGACATTCACGGTCATTACTGTTGATGCACGTTTCCAAGCTTGAATCGAAATTACACTGTCGGTTTTTTTTTTTTTTTTTCTTTTCTTTCTTAGTTACTTTGTGTCGTCCTTGTTCGGGACTACACGATACGAAAACAAAGTTAGCTGCATCCGCGTGCATTGCAGCACGTTCGAGCGTGTGTATGTCTTTTTTTAGTATACAACATGAGGGTACGTACAGACCTTTGCTTAAACTAAACACTATCTTTGAAAAAAGTGAAGGCAAGTTTGAATGGAAAGCGTCTTCGATTGTCTCCCTGAATAGAGTACAACAAATTGGACGTACAGAGACAGAAGTAGGCGAAAACTACCTCAAAATTTCAGGAATTCTGTCGTTCAAAGACAGAAATTAAATACATTGTTTAAGGCATAGTTTTGAAGCCAGCTAAACAAGGAAACCACAGCACTTAGTAACACTATTCAACACACGAAATGTCTTTTATTTCCCTCTGATTTCAATGTGCAAATAATTTTCAAAATCAATCTAAACTTGACGAAGGTTTTTCTCTCCGATGGTAAAGTTGGTAAACTCGTTGATGTTGACCAAGGTGGAGAATTTCTTAGCCTAGAATATCTGAGGACAAAATGATATCAAGATGGTTATGTTATGCCATAAAATCGGAAACATCTCAGAGTGGAATTAACTAAAGATTTGCCTTCAAAATGGACCGGTTGCCAGTTACCAGTTTATTGTATAACAATTATAAAAACGTACCTGCATCAAAGCTTGGTCCGCTTCCGGAGCCGAACACCTGGTTGACAGTTAGTTTTGACACTGCAGTAGCTTTACCGAACGGATTTTCGGCAGAGCATTCGTAATTGCCTGAGTTTTCGAATGTCGCGCTTGTGATGGTGAGTTTGATGCCAATGATCTTTCCCTTAGAATCTCGTAGCCATTCTCTGCTCTCTTTACCAAGGAACTCAGCTTAAATGTAGATAGAATGGTCGAGATTTGAGTACATTATAAATCCTAGTCAACCACAATGCATTGCGCACCAAAGATAGCCAATCCTTAGTCAATCCTGGAGGTAAAGCCGTTTGAATTCATTTCCATCGATCTTGTTTTTTATGCTGGGTCATTCACACCCATCAGAATATATTCATACATTGTCAGTTCATCTTTTAACGCAGATATTTGAAAGTTTAGCAGCGAATCCAAGGTATGTAAACATTAATATAGGCGCACAATGTGATGTGGATGACTAGGATTGCTTAATGATTATAAAGTTTGAAAGGTGTTGAGATGTTAAGTGCATTATTTGTGCCGTGCCGTAAGCCAGCCTTCTGATTGGATGAGATTGGATTATTCCCCACGCGCGGTGATTGGTTCACGGCTTATGTCGTCATTCCGTACCGTAACCATACCGGTGAGATTTTTCTAAATCTATTTGTCAAACAATTATTACTTACGTGGGATGTTTCTCCTAAACTTTATTGTCAGTTGCGGTGAAGGTAAACCCGAGGCAAAGCAGCTGATTGATGCACTCTGCCTTTCATCGATTGTGTTTGTCTGTGGAGTCACACGAGAGATCACTGGTTTTGCTACAAAAGAAAAGCATCAACTTCCATCAAAAGGCGGAATTATGGCATACAATTCAAAAGCTATGACAATGAACAACACATTCGCTAACGGCGTTGCAGCACAGTATGATGATTTATGACTATAGCTACGTCTTGGTTTGAAAGCGAAGGATTGGGAAATGAAAGAAAAGTGAAATGGGAAGGAAGAAGGGACGAAAAAAGAAAGCCTCTCCCATTCCTACATGCCTTCGTACTCCATTTTTCCCTGTGCACCTCCCTATCCCACGTGCAATGAACCAAGCTAAGCTCCTCATGACCTAATTACCTCCACAGTCCTCCGATTTTGTCCTTCCTGCGCTGATTGTAGTAGTTCCAGCAGGACAATTGATACAAGACTTCGAGTTGGGTTGGCTTTGGTATGTGTCTTTTGGGCAGAGTTGGCAGCCAGGGTTCATGCCGTCCGTAGAATAATGTCCGGGACGACAAACAACTACATGATGACAATGGAAACGATGTTAAAGCCGAGGTATGATGATCTTTAAGTGCCTAGTCGTTCAAGCGCTTTCGCACTAACTGGGGGCACTATCACTCACACACACTACCACTACATTAACTGTTTTAAGCATACAACTCTCAGCTCACATGTTGATTTTTACGGAGGGAGGAAAATCGGAGAACCCGGAGAAAAACCCTTATGACAAGGGAGAGAATAACACATCTAACAAACTCTACTCACATGTGACATTGTTTCAATGTTATATTGTTTCTCGTACATACCCCGACATTGTTCAACAGCGGTTGCCTCGGGTGATGATGAAGTCCCCGATGGACAATCCTTGCAAGTTGCTTTTCCTTGCTGGTCTTGGTATTTGCCAGCTAGACATGGAGAACATGCTCCTGCTGTTGTTTGTGTTCCTCTTGGACATTCAGCTGCAGAAACAGGCAAAGAAACCAGATAACACGATGTAAAAGATTCTAGAGATTTTAAGAATAAGCTACTGAATGAGGTGCTGATAGGAGCCCCTCAATATGGGACCTATCGCTGTCTTACTAGAGATGTTCCATTTTAAGGCTTGGGCACTAACAGTACCATTGGTTAACTTGCATATTGTTACAGATTTAGTAAGACAAGATTTCTTAACCTCTTAAGGGAGAGTTTAGTCGGCCCCTAGACCAGGAGTGCTTGTTGTGATTACATCGCTGTCTCTCTGAGAGGAAGGCGTTAGAATAGTTAGACAGCAGATTATTCAATTTCGTCATTCTCAAATAAAAAAATATATTTTTTCTACTGCTCCAGTATACTTAGTACTATTAGTGACAAATCAGCGTTTGTGCCATAAGTCGGAAGTTTTTCCTCGCATGCGTCGATTTTCCTCTTGTAGTTTCATTATTCTTCTCTGGACTCGACTGCTCTACATCAGCTTCAATAGCTACTTAAGTCGACATAATATTGGAAGTTTTTCAATAGTGAATTATTTGCACGTTGAAGTAAATAGTGACTCGAATTGAAAATCGAGACACCAGAATCCTTGAGAGATCCAATTATTTCTGCCTTATTTCGACGATGTGCAAACGAGGACATCAAACGTGGAAATACGAAAACCATGCCACGATTCTACTGAACATGAAGCTTCCCTGGCCATTCTCATTCAAGGAAGTTAAGATCGATGAAGACTTGTCTGCTTACCACAATATTTCTTAGTTTCTGTGCTCGTTACGATGTTCATCTTGATTCGGTTGCTAGGACAAGTCGCAGTGTCTGTCGTCAACGTGGCGGCTGAAAGAAAGGAAGAAAAATACTGAATGAACTTGGGGATGAAATGAAATGTGGGAAATGCAGTGAAATTAAGGTTTTCCCTTCATGTAGGAATATTGCATGATTGTTATTCACATTTTTCCATTGTTATCTATTACATTGTATTGTATTGTCACTTTTTCGTAGCAACGTCGTGTTCGTACACGAAGGGATGACCGAAATTAATATCTAGAATATACCTTTCCTCGAATTCACTTAGATGAACACGAAACTGTGGTTTCAAGTCAAGGTTAGAGTAGAATATCAAGAAAGCTTTAACACCAGCCTCGACTTTGGGCCATTGTTTCATGGTGATTGAAGAGAATTCAGGTCAAAGAACACGAGGTTAACTCACCCACGCAATCGGGTACTTTTGGAGACGGGTCCCATACTCCTTTGTTACACATCCAGACGCTAAACTTGGATGGATTTTGGTAAATCTGTTTGCCAGCTGGACACGTGATGGTACAGTATTTGATTTGACCAAAGTTACTGCATAGTTTTTTGCCACCGTATGGTGCATTCAGCTCCGGGCATCCCTTGACTGTTAGTACAAAAACAATTCATAGTTAAGAAGTGTCTTTTCTTGAAGTGCATTCAAACGTTACTTTCGCCGCCTGTCTGTGAATTTGGAGTTTGAATCGTGAATAGATATCCTTGAGCTATGATTGGTCAGTCGATGTGTGTTAGTTTCTAATGGGTTCTAGTACCATTTCTGACGGTGCTCTGGGATTGGTTGGTTACGATTTGCTTCAAAGCGCACGTTATTATAGCGTCTGTCTCCCCACCCTACCCTCCCTTGGCCTCAAGCATAATGACGTTTATATACCTACACTCCCAGGAATCCCTTTCGGTAGCTTTTTTGGTTATGATAATTTTCACTACTGTCTTGATATTCTCAAACGAGTTTGAACATTTGAATATAAAAAGATATTTTGAAAAGGACTGTGGTAGTTTAGGTATGAAACGTCATTAGTGTTTGGGTCCATTTGCGCGCGCAAAGTAGCGTAACACAGAATAAAACAAACTGCTCCGTACCGACACTAACGTGACCGGCTTTCCAAATCAAGGACTTTGATTGGCTAGTCTAATGATTATTGCTTTTTGATTGGTCAAGGGGTATACATACGTTTCACAATAACCACGAACTCACACGTGACCCTGTTCCCTGCCTGGTCATAAGCAGTGTAATACACATTCCACGAACCAAGAGTAAACGTCTCTCCGTTTTTTCGTGTTGACGTTACCTTGGTAACGCCAACGTTGTCCGAGAAAGTTGGCTCTTTCCACGTGACCTGTGCCGAGGATGAGGTCGTTAAGACTGCGACGGGACTCGCAGGACAAGGCGTGACAATCTTAGGCTTTTCTTTGTCTGTAGGGGAATAAAAGTATTGAATTCTCATAAATATTATGCGTATGGTTTAGCGAGCCTTTACATCCTAGATAGGGGTAGACATGGCTGAAGGAATCCTGACAGTCCTCGTTCCTCTCTTTAAGAAACAGGTACCGAGTTAGTACACACAATGGAATGCTATCCCAAAGTGTAAAAAACTGAATAGTTATCATAGCATTCAACAAGACGTCATCAGCACTAACACTGACGTCATCCTAAGGCTATTTTTATTTTGATAAATCCATAGGTAATTGTTTCATAATTATGTTTACTATAAATATCCAGTGTAAGCGACAAACCAGAGAGATTTATTAGAGGTAGTTTGGTTAAATGATCTAGAAATGTCTGAAAGTGGTTGTGATTTGTTCAGTGTCTTACCATTTACTCTGACAAGAATGGAGCAGTTATCAGAACCAGCTGCGTTTCTTGTCGTCCAGGTTATTTTTGTCTCCCCAGCAGGGAATCGATAGTTAGCGTTAGCCGTTGAGGGAACAACCAGTAGAATATCGCCTTGGTATGTTGGTTCTTTCCACAGGGAACTTACATCAGCTGTTTTCTGACCGGGCAGAAGATCCAGCATGATGTCCAGGGGACAACGAATCCACGGCTTCGGAACCACTGCGAAAAGGTATTATGGACATTAAGCAGTCTGGAAAATCGACGACGTGGATGTCATGCATACATTCTTGTGTAATGCGCGCGCCTTCTTCTTCAAAGTTAGTTGAACGTGAAACAACCTGAACTGACGTTCTGTCGAGAACAGGAACCTCAATGACGACGGCGCGCGCATAAACAAAAACGTACGCGTGACGTCCGAGACAAGTTTATTCAAGAATCAAGAATACCTTTGATGCATGTTGGCTTCGATCCGGTCCAGCTTCCGTCCGCGCGACATGTCCTGTAGGGTGATCCACTCAACTGGTATCCTTGGTTACACACATAAGTACATTGTCCTTGGTATCTGTGACCGTCTGTCGTACAACTGGATGGTAACAGCCTTCCCTGGTATGGAGCACTTAATGCTGGACACTTGATAGCTAAGTATTCATCAGAGAAGAATCAGGTAAGATGGGAGGACATTTCTTAATATGACGGATAAACCGATCGGTTATGTGACTTTGAAATGGCTTCCGAATTCCAACCCGGTGATTGGCTGGTGTGCGCGTTTGTATTAAGACTTTTATAAGTGACTGCGTCACTTGAATGAAAAGACGACAAAGAGGGTGTACACCCCCCCCCCCCCCCCCCCCAAAGACAGGAAAGCCCCCTTCCGGACACGTGCCCCTTTCACTCGCAAACACTACTGTTGCACCCTAATTCCCTGGAAGAAAACCTGAATCCGCCGCTGAGACGATCCCACTATCCCTAAAAGCGGTTATAGCTAGAATAATAGGAAGTCCTTTCTTGTGTGTTTGTTCTTACCGGTGCACCGTGGGGCTACCCCACTCCATCTACCCCCAGCCCCACATGTGACTGAGTTGGCCTCTGGTTTCTCTAGCTTGTAGCCATTTTCACATCGTGCAGTGCACACATCACCATAATAGTTGGCTCTCTCTTGGGTACATCGAGAAGGCTCTATAATAGTTTTGTAGGGAACCGCTAGAGAAGAGCACTCGTCCTCTGTAGTGGATTTAAAAAGAGCCGAAATCCAAACTCGGTATGTCTTACTAATAATTAAAATTAGACGCGCATTTCGAATGAACTCTTGTCCATGAGAGACAGAGGTCTAGTTGTTTATGTATTAACATCTAGTCGAACGGTAGGAGAAACTGAATTAGCGAGACGCTGCAGAAATTTGCGCCGGTATTTTCGGCTATCACAGAAATAGAATTGTAGCGGCGTAGCCAACCGGAATGCGGGATTTGCGACACGTCTACTCGTTTATTCATAGCTAAAAGAAATTTCTTTCAATTCCTAATTTTCTGGGACAAAAATACCAGGTTGATATTGAATCAGAGAAACATTTCCAAGTCATATTTTATATGTTTTTGATAATAGAAAGAGCTTTATTTTCTCAGCCATGAGACTTCTCGGGATTTTACTTACTGAGGCACAGCTTCAGATTTCTGCCCTGGTGATACCCAGTCTTACATTTACAATAGTAATCACCATGCAAGTTGGAACACATTGATGTGGTACTATTACATGTGTGAACTCCTTCGGTACACTCATCCTTGTCTAGGAGAAAAACAAACCGAAAAAGTGAATGAATAAAGAAAGGGACGAAAAAAGAAACTGGATGAAAAGAAGAAATGGGAAGAGAGGAAGGAAAAAAAGGAAGGAAGGAAAAAAGGAAGGAAGGAAGGAAAGAAAAAAAAAATAAGAGGAAAGGAAGGTTTTCTTAATATTTATAGCCATTTCAGAGTCAAATGATCTTCCTTTGCTGCTCATACCTGCACATTGATATTGAGAAATCTTCTTGAATCCAGGGTTACAATTGCAGGAATAACTTCCAATCTGGTTCACACATGTAGAGGTCTTGAAGTCACACTGGTTCTCTTTGAGGCATTCATTGATGTCTGAAAAAGTAGACTATTCTCAGGCCACAACTTCATTACATGCCTTTACTGGGCATGTTTTCAGTCGCATTTCAGACCACTTGTCATTCTCTTCAGAACAAAATACTTTGTTCACCTTAAATCATATTTCTTCACTGGTTTCTTATTTTCTACTTTGAGAGGCACTTTCCATAAATACAATAGCTTGTTATCCTTTACTGCACATGAAAACTATTGTGTTTACTGACAAAGTGCCCTCAAATGTGATGGAAATGAGCCAAAACGAAATGCTCTATGGGTCGTAAGAAAACAGTGTATATAGATTTTCTCGACTGTTACCGGTAAAGACAGAAATGACATTCAAGGGAATGACACGTGGTCTAACTCTGTTAAGTGAGGCGAGAAACTTTTTTTGCTTTTGATTTTTGGAGGGTTTTTTTTGGGGGGAGGGGAGGTGATGATTTTTCGAGGTTAGTGAGGAGTGACCCCTTGAATCCAGGTTACGCCCTTGTAATGTAATATAATATCTATTCCTGTTATTTCATGAAGCAATACCTTTGCAGCTAAACCTGTCTTTGGGCTCATAGCCTGGATTACACCGACACTCAAACGATCCTGGTGTATTTTTACAAACTGTGTTTTCCTTGCAGGGAGATTGGCTAGTACACTCATCGATATCTGGGGGAAAAAATGCTAACATCAAGAAGCGCCCTACAACATCTAAGGTATTTCTATTACGCATTATTATAAACAAACTAGTGGTCTATCACAAATCCTGCATTCTGATTGGCTACACTACTACAGGTCTAATAGTCATAGTCCACTAGTAAGGAAAAACAAATCAAATCAATGTTTGTATCACGTTTTCCCCTTGTTTATTTTCTATCACTGTCCAACTAGTTTGTTTATACTAAAACAATTAGTCCTGTCGCCCTCATGGGCTTCAAGTGAAATGGCTTATTCTAAAGCGCGTTATGAGCTATTGGCTTAAAGCCCATTCAGGCTCCGGTTCTACTTGTTATACATTTAGTTAAAAATACATGCGCACAATACAGGAATGGTAACATGATGTGCTGAATCAAGCATTCTGATTGGATGGTGTATGATTTGGGGTATTTTGATTGGCTCAGAGCTGAAGCCCATTTAAAAGATACTGTAACTTTAACCTTCCTTGATACTCACCGATGCACTCATCTTTGGAATTCAGCAGATAACCAGTTTTGCACTTGCCTTTATGACGGGCAAAATTAAAATTGAAGGAATTAAATTAAATGATTCACACGCGTGAGTCGGGGGATTCAGAGCACGCTTAATGATCAGACCTGAACAAATATTTTGAGTGGGAGGGAGAGAGTACGTGTATGTGAGAGGTCGACCAGACGTGGCAAATCAATCTCAAATATGAACCTACTATAGATCTTGACCCACTTCTCTGCGGGAAGCCAAGCGTGGTAGTTGAAGAGATACCTTTGTTGTTTGTATATCACTAAAACCTGAGGAAAGAGAAGGAAAAGATAGACTATTAATTTATTAATGTAAATGAGTCGTGCGTGTGGAAATAAGTACCCACACATCTGTTATTTATCCATATATAGTTTTACCCATTGAAGCTTCCATTTTCCCAAGAAAGAATCAGTCCTTTTGATTTTAATGAACTCTGGAATACCAACATCTACTGGATCACGGAAGCTGAATTTGTCTAGACTAGAAATTAATGATAAAAGAAGCGTAAAGATCAGTAAACATATGCATGCATGCGTGTGTGCGAAAGAGATGGTTGGATAAAAACCTGGAAGATATTTTCGAGGCTTCCCATATTCTTAGCGCTCCGGCCCTTCCTCTAGATAAAATTAACTTTTCGTAAGACGAGAAGATGAACTATAAGTGTCTATTAATCACAGGTCAGGACTTACTTGCCGTTCTCAAAGTCATTATCATCGCTTTCAAGTTCATGCACCCCTGTGCTTTTCTGCCCATTAGAGCCGAAGATCGCGATGGAAACATCTGAGTCCGTGGATGCACCAAAGTCCCCTCCGGTCTTGGTGTGTACCTCGTAGCGATTATCACCTACATGCAGTAAATGGAAAAAGATGTGCAATCACACCAAACGAGCCTTGCTATCTCGCTAAATTAAAATTGTATGTAGCTCTCGATATAGAAGCTCATGGTCAGTTACTTATTAATATGACGACCTGTGAGAAAAATAAAACCGATTTATTTTTGTCAAGAGAATTAAGCATATTTTGTTCTTTCAGTTTTTGGAAAAAAATTTTCATAAATCCCATAATATAAATAAAATAAAATTCTCGCCCAGTTTTGTACAACTTAAATCAACTTAATTAATAACATTAGCATTCTTTTTCATACCTTTAATAGGAGAGAATTGCAGTAAAAGAAAAACTATGATTCCTATTAAACCAATCATAATCAAAGCCTTCAACTTCCAAGTTCCTGAGAATTTTTGAAAAATCCTAATCGTCACTTTTCAGCGATCATATACTTCACCCACTCGGAAGATCAACTAATTTCGTTGTGCTCCTTGACGTACTTAAACTGAAATAAAAACTTGCACAATCTCTATCTGTGTTCTATGAGGTCATGTGATCTACAGGCCACGTGACCACCGCAGCTGAGCTACTGGAAAACACTTGCTGTTGATTTTGAGTCACTGGAGTGAAATTAAATCAAAGTTTTTGTTGAATGAACTGCTTTTGAGTAAATAATTTCTGTATTATTAATATGACTACACGAAGGGAGAGCGAAGCGTAGTAAACAGGTGCGAAAATCATGAAACAGCTGAATAAAGGAGGATAGATATCTCCGAACATTGAAATGATTAAATCGGCTCGTGAACTTTGAATTCGCGAGAGCAGCTTGAATGATAACAGCTGATCGAAGTCTTAAAATACCGCTAAAAGAAAGCTAAGAAAAACCTTGTAAAACTAAAGCGAATTTTATAAGGATTATAAGAATACTGCGAATCTTGCCTACTCCTCTTAAGACAATACAAAAATAGCAAAGTGGATTTTTTACATAATCAGTTTAATAAGTTCTGAATCTTATCTTTCGATTAAATATTGCCGAACGAAAAACTAAACTACTTTGAACTTCTATTTCTCAAAAAAAAAAAAAAGAAAAAAAAAAAAAGATAAATTTTTCATTAAACCAAGACTCGACACTCTTTACCACATGAAGTTTTATAACGTTTGTTTAACAGAACAAAAACAAACAAAGTCTAGTTACAGGATTTTTTTATTTATCTAAGGGACTGTTCATTAAATATCCCTTGGGGTGGGATGGAGGAAAAGTAGGAGGGGAAGGGGAAAAATTTCACAGCCCCCCCATTCTATCAAAAACAATTTTCGAAACCCCCCTCCCATAAAATTAAAACTCTCTGACATACCTTCCTTGGTTCTTTCAAATCCCCCTTTTTTGGTGAGAAAATTTTTCGAAGCCCCTCTACTTTTCCCCCAGTCCCCCCAAGAGATAATTAATGAACAGTCCCTAAGCATGACGAAAACTCGCTAGCGAGAATAAGCATGACGAAAACTCGCTAGCGAGAATAAGCATGATGAACACTCGCTAGCGAGAATAAGCATGACGAAAACTCGCTAGCGAGAATAAGTGTGACGAACACTCGCTAGCGAGAATAAGCATGACGAAAACTCGCTAGCGAGAATAAGCATGATGAACACTCGCTAGCGAGAATAAG
>JAAAQI020176668.1:2116-23149 GCA_011800005.2 Stichodactyla mertensii
TTAGTACGAGGGTTACCCTCCCCCCCGTGGGGGACTCCCTTGAAAAGTGGGTAGGGGTGCTCGACGGACCTTTTAGGCCCATTTTCAATGGTATCTAAACTTTCGTCAAAATCTCACGAAGAAATTCGATCGGTCAGTTGATCCAGATTCACATTTATGCCATTTGATTCCTTTCATGGATTAGAAAGCGGAAGTACCCTGTCATGGTACATAAATAACTAGCGATCAATAGTAAGTTCACGCTCGATATCTATAAGCCTAACCTTACCTTAAGAGTTGCAAAATCTACAGTAAATTCGGGAAATTTTCGTCAGTCTTTATGTAAGAATTATTTAGTTTGGTATCTACGTTTTTGTGCTCTCTGCCGACTTTTTACATCACCGCGATGTAAAAAGGTCATTGTTGAGTCAATACTATCACCGTTATGCATAAAAGCCTTTGAACACTGATCGAGATAGAAGCCTATTGCTTTGAATCATATTTGTACAATTTAAAATCAAATTGTTTTTTAATCTGACCTACTTTATTGCGATTGTGACTCCCAGGGCTTAGCTGTCGTGGTAGGAGCTCTCTGCGATGATGTGGTAGCGTGTGTTGTTGTTACCAAGGGCGCTAGGACAAATATTGGTGGTTTTTTACCCGTTAAATTACGATATTATATCTGTTCCTGGCTTGATTTGCTTGTTTGTTCATCGACTAGCTGTCTAAAATGACTCAAAACACTGTTGTGACCAACGGTTCAATCGTACGTAACAGATTATTGCATCCTACCTACCTCGTGACCGCTTACGTAAGCGTACGCATCGGTTAATAAGTTAAAATAAATTAATCCAAATCCCCTAAATTTGGATTAACTTATTAACCGACGCCAACATCACTATCCATAATGACTAATCAGGGAGCTCGGCCGAAACCTTAAGGGAGAGGTTAGGCCCGCTTTAGTACGAGGGTTACCCTCCCCCCCGTGGGGGACTCCCTTGAAAAGTGGGTAGGGGTGCTCGACGGACCTTTTAGGGTCGAAAAAGAGACCCTCGCGTACCTTTTAGGGTCTCCGGCTGACTCCGTACCTTTTGGAGTCAGATTTGTTCGTTTTGAAAAATATCAAACGTCTATCATACAAGAATATCAATTTTGAATTTTAAAAAATGATTAAATATGGCCGTACCTTTTAGGGTCTGAAATCAGCATCTCAGTTAATTTATGCGTACCTTTTAGGGTCATTTTCAAAACCGTCCTTCGAGCCCCCCTACCCACTTTTCAAAGGAGTTCCCCCTCCCCCCGGGTACCCTCCCTCCTTGTAAAGCGAGCCTTAGTCTGCCCCCAGACCATAGAAGATTAACCCCTTGGTAATTAGTGAATATCGATATTTCTCTTTGATAACTAGTATTTCTTTGTCGCTCTGTTCCATGTGGGAGGCGTTAGAAAAGTTAGACATGCGTAGACCATAATGAATACAAAGCATGTAGAGCATTCAGCCTCGTTATTTTCAAATAAAAGATATATTCGATAATAGTGCCCCAGGGTACTTGGTACTATTAGTGACAAATTATCTTAATCGTTTTAATCTGCTATGTAGGTTTCGACCTCTGGGAATAAGAATTTTTGTTCCATTGCGTTTTCACGTGCTATGCAAATACAAAAGACAAAGAATCTTATTCCCAAAAGATTTGAATACTCCAGTTTCGAGTTCTCCGTTATACAGGGTTAGCCTCGTTTTTGTGTAGAATATTCACGCGTTTCAGTGAAGGTCTGTGGAATTTCAAAGTGTTTGTATACATGCATCAAGAGTTCCATGCTACTGCTCTAAGCGCATGCTCAATGGGCGAAAAAGTGAGACTGTGAGTTGTAAAAATGGCTGCATTTGATTAGTATTTAGCTCATCCAGCGAGATTTTCATCAAATATCCAAGTTCACTGACAGTAAGCTAAATCCAAATCAAATATACCGGAATACAGCATACTTTACGACACTTGATCTCACTTTTTCATCACGTGAGCATGCGTAGTTTGAAACTCTTGATGCGTTTATTGTTCAAGTCGTGCATTCTTCGATCTATCTTTGTTATTGATGAATATTTTGACACTGAAATGAGGCCAACCCTGTAGAAATGAGTCTGTAATCAGGAAACACAGCGGTATTCGGCGAATTAGAAAAAGATCTGTTGCGAAATGTACATAGCAACGCGTTAGCCGATTAGGTCTATTAACAAGAGAATGGGTTTCTCCTGGTCAGAAACGAGAAACGTTTCTGCGCATGTGCAGAAATTTGTCAGAAATGTTTCTCGATGCTGACCAGGAGAAACGCAGGCTCTGGGGACCAGACGTATTCCAGTCACGTGACCAGTATGTTGGTCGACAGTGACAGTGGCAGTGGCGAGGAAACTGAAACAGCTGTCATCTGTGGCACAAGTTTTAACACAACTCTTTTCTATCATCAGTTCTCACAGAGTCAAGACAAGATAGGTTTGGAACCACAGGACTCTTCTCAGAAGGCAAGCTAATGTAAACTGCTTGAATAAATACGATACTTATTTGACCTGAAAACTCAGAGACATTTACCGGTGAGTACAAGGAAAGAAATCTGTTATTTTTAGCTTTGTAATCTTAGAATAATCTACAATCATCATTTATACAAGGATAGAACTTTGAGGGGTTTTTTTAGCTCGCCTTTCATTTTCCAGGCGGAAGCCAGGTATCTGAATCAATCTATTGTAATTTGATATTTCCGCATTCGTGTTTCAGTCTAGTTATTGTGGTTTATTTAAAGCGTGGCCTCATAGATGAACCGACTTAAATCGTCCTCTAATATGTGAGCCACTGAATCAGCTTGGAAATGAATTCCGCGGTAGCGACACCATTCAAAAATCTCTCGGATTACATTGAGGGTGAATCTTCGGTTGAATTTTGAGGTGTAGTGTGTTAGGAAGTAGGGGACTTCAGTTGCAGATGACTCGTCTCTCGTCTGTTTCCGGTTTTTTTTTTTTTTTTCCGTGCTGTTGACAGGTCGAGGGATTGCTTTCTGCCTCCCTCCCTCCCCCCTCTCTATATACTTGCTTCTTTCATTCTTTCTTTCTTTCTTTCTTTCTTTCTTTCTCTCTCTCTTTCTTTCTTTCTTTTTCTTTCTTTCTTTCTTTCTTTCTTTCTCTTTCTTTCTTTCTTTCTTCCTTTCTTTTTCTTTCTTTCTTTCTTTCTTTCTTTCCTGCTCTCTTTCTTTCTTTCTTTCTTTTTTTTTCTTTCTTTCTTTCCCCCTTTCTTTCATCCCTTAGTTCACTCTATCAATGTCTTATGTCTATCAATGTCTCTATCAATGTGACATGATGACAAACTAAACGAATTTTTTTTCGCCTCGATTCGCAAAGAAGTTCTTCCAGACACATGGTATTATAATGCATGCATAGTGCTCTACAAAATATGCGCACACATTTGAGTTCCTCACAAAATGTAGTAATTTTGCGGAACTTTATGAATGACCATGTGACAACAATTCCGCCGGTATACGTTGGATCAATTAGTTGATCTAATTGGGCTCACAAAGTTAAAACAATAATAGAAAAGAATAGCCAATACAACGTAGAATTAAGTTGAATTTTTTAAGCTATAAGTTTTATAGCCACTATATTTCGGCTAGCCATACTAGCCTTCATCAGGTAATCAGTAATTTTCATCAGTAATTTTGCACTCAGCAAACCAGCACCCCATTTCATGCTTTGTTACCTAACCCAGTAATCTTTACGAGACGCATCTTCCTATGTCCGTACAGCTCACAAGGCACACGACCAACCGTATGAAGCGCTTGTGCTGCAAATTGGTTTTATAGGCCTTTTTAAAAATACCACAACTTTTAGATTTACGCGTAGTTAAGGCCCCGTTACACTGTGTAATTTTCTCAGCAACTTGTCTCGCAATGCTTGAAAATGTAGCGTTGCAGGTTACCGAGGTGTTACACTAGAAAGCGATCTCAACAACTTGCAACGATTTTTTTCGCCGACCTAGGCTGGGGAGAACTCGTAATAACCGCCATCTTGGATGATAATGAAAATGTGCTCAAGCGCTCTTGAAAAATACGCGTTAAAATTGGGAGAAAATTTGCTAGAAGAGCAATACCGACTGTGAAACGACGTTGAAAGCTCCTGCAATCCTTGCGCAAAGTAGAACTGAGTTCTACTTCTTGCAACGTTGCACGCAGTAAAAAAATTGCGAGACAACCATTGTCACACTGTGCAATTTTCCATCAACCTGTCTCGTAACGGCGAGATATAACAATTTTGTTGTACAAGCTTCAGCTAGTGGCCACAAACTAGCGAAACAACACATATCTTGCCTATGGCATTACGCATATCCGGCTTAGAGCAGATTTCGTACGAGTGGGAAGCGAGACAGGAAGCTCATAGTCGTACTGTAGTCTCGTAAGTTACTTTAAGTAACCATAACTACGCGTTGTGATTGAATGATCTGCACGAAAACAATGGGAAGCCATTTCAGGGTGTTCTCTGAGTGAAGATAAGAGTTTTAACCAGGAGTTCTACCATGACAAGCGCATGTAGTGCTTGATGATTGCGTTACGGATACCAACCAACATACACTATATTACCTTCAACCCCAGCCATTTTACGACTCCGAGGAAGCTGGCTCATGGCAATGGGTGTTGTCCAATAAGAGACTTTAAAAGTCACGTGCATCATCAAGTATGACATAATTGTATGACGTCATGAAAGGATCCAATATGTACGACTACGAATACCTTAGAGCAATATGATATACCAAACAAGAAAATCATTGAAAGGTCTATGCACATCATGTCTATATTCTGCGAAGCTGTCTAGTAAATTTACTCTATTCTGCGAAGGTAAGCCGTTGATTTGGTTGAATTAGACTGACAGATGTCATGGTCTAGTCGCGAGAATTTATCCTAACGTGACTTGGAGGTAGCTAGTAAAGGAGAGCGTTTGTTTGTCAAGACGGGAGAATGAAGCGCGGTGCACCAAAGTCAAAAGTCCACGATTTTCTTACTGTTGTCATTTTTATCCTGTGTTTCTAGCATTAATTTTTTTCATCTCTTCAAAGCTCACTTCTTGTGTCCTGCGCATATAAAAGTGAAGCGAAAGTCAATCGATCTCCAGCTTTTTTAAAAACACGCTCTACGACTAAACATACGGGATAAAATTCCATTAACAGGAATGTGATTTATATCTTATCATTTGGTCCTAATGCAGTACTGATTACGGGAAGTCTATTCTATCGAGAGAGATCATGTTTGTTAGTCATCTAATGGCACAATCTGTTTCCATAGTATTGATTCCCTTTATGGGAAGCACATGTGATGTGCGCTGCCTCTCACCGCTGTGGTAGCAGTTTCAATACTCGGACTCGCTTATCTTATGAGAGTAGAGCTGTTTGTTGATTCTCTCCCGTGCTTTGAGGGTTTTTCTCCGGGTTCTCCGGTCTTACTCATTTTGCAAAGTCAACTCCTAACCCTTCCGCAACTATATACTATATCCACAGTCATACAAACGTCTGTAAATTTGTCAATTTTCAACTTACATTTTCTCGGCCGATATATATAACACCTGACATAATTTATCTTTGTAGGGTTACTAAGGAAAAGGTGCTCTTTCAAGCGCTCAATTTGAATTTACGGCCGCCATTTTGGAGAAGAGGGTTGTTAGCAAATAGGTATGTGTTACTCTCGTTGAACAAAGGCTATTAATTCTATTTATTTATTTATTTATTTATTTATTTATTTATTTATTTATTTATTTATTTATTTATTTATTTATTTATTTATTTTTTACCTGATGCGCTCTCTCTAAAACGAATGGATGTCACAAGCAGGTGGCTTCAACATGTGGTTGTTTTTTTTAAATCATTTAAAGAAACTTAATCGTCTGACATATTTTAAAATCTTTACAAATGCTCTAACGAAATGATCGTCTTCTTGGCTTCCCATTCTTTCCTCTCGTATTAAATTAATCAGTATTCATCTATATGCCTCTTCTTAACCGAGCGCGATGGCCGTACCAAAAGATATGGACCGCGTTTTTTCCCACTGCCTTATGGCGCAAGCCGCGCGGATTATTAAAAAGTGGAAAAAATGAGGTTCCATAATTTACGTACGGACCGACCAAGCGAGGGTATAATAAGATGTTTATTATGTAGTTGGTGGTCCGTGGCGTACAGTAAGTTATGGACCGCAAACTGGCCATTGATCTGAGCGCGTGAAATTATCTTGCCATATAATACGATTGTTATCGCTCCCAGGTGTTTTTTCCTAAAAGCTAATTTTAAAAAGATTGTCTCTCTCAGAAACATTAATTCCGAATCTATCTTAGAGGCAGGAAAACAAAAAGAATCAAAAATAACGTTGTAACTCTATGTATGTTTTTTTTGGAAATGCCAGATTAGACTATGTATTCCTAGAAGGTTAAAAAATTACAATATGGGATTAAATTGGAGCTGTTTTCGTATGATTAGGAACTGCGGTACGCAGTAACACTGAAATGGCTTCCCATTGTTTTCTTGTGAATCATCCAATCACAACATGCTACGGTTACGGTACTGTACAGCAGCGGTGTCTTTTCCCCACTAACACCAAATCCCATTTAGCTCCTTGCAGCGGTGATCTGGTCTAATACGGAAACTCCTTTATTTTATTGTATACACCAAATTGAAAAAACGTTGTCGTGTTCAAAAAGGTTAAATCATAGAAGGTAAGACTGGGTGGGATTCTGGGTAAACAATAAATGAGGCCTGTAATATGCATATAACGTTGTAACTCTTGAACACTGCTTTCTTCGATAATTCAAACTAATGTTCGAGAGTTACAAGAATTAACTTAAAGTTCTAAACATATATTATAGGGCTCATTAACTGTTTACCCATAAACCATTTCAGTCTCACCTTCGTTGATTTACCCTTTTGAACCCGACAATGTTTTTTCAATTTGGTGTATATGATTACTCTGATCATCAATTGATAAATTGGTCGATGATTATGAATACATTTGGTTACTGTTTTCGGTTGAAATCAATTTCGGTTATAAGAAATTTGTTACTTTTGATTGTGCATCATGACTTCATCGTGCGCTCCTTGTCGCCTTCTTTTCTTTCTTTCTTTTTTTCTTTTTTCCTTCCTTCCTTTCTTCCTTCCTTTCTTCCTTCCTTCCTCCCTCCTCCTTCCTTCCTTCCTCCTCCTCCTTCCTTCCTTCCTTCCTTCCTCCTCCTTCCTTCCTTCCTTCCTTCCTTCCTCCCTCCTCCTCCTTCCTTCCTCCCTCCTCCTTCCTTCTCCTCCCCTCCTCCTTCCTTCTCCTCCCCCTCCTCCTTCCCCTCCTCCTTCCTTCCTCCTTCCTTCCTCCTCCTCCTCCTTCCTTCCTCCTCCTCCTTCCTTTCTTCCTCCTTCTCCTTCCTTCCTTCCTCCTCCTCCTCCTCCTCCATTACGTCACAGTTGAAAAGGACGTCTGTTTTCCACATTTTTCTCCTCTCTCTATTTTCCATCTTGCTTTTAAAAATTTCATTGATCGCTCAGATACGTCGACTAAATGATTTACTCAAGGGGTAGAGGGTGGGGAGAGGGATTTGCCAGTAACCTGTCGTCCATTAGCGACTAGTTAGCTTAGTGCTTACGGATTTTGTTATATTGGCTTTTCAAAAATCACGCATTTTAAACTGAATCCCACGAAAACCAAAACCATCTTTTTACACGTAGTTAATAAGCTAGCCTCCTTAGTCCACGCTCTCTCTCTTAACTAGCTAGTTAAGAGGTGAGTTAGAGCGTTTAGATGACCCTAACAGCGGCTGCGTAGGAGACCACCTTAAGAGCTCAAAAATCAACAGAAATTGGATGTCAAAACTTACGACTTCATAAATATCGACAACAATTTTCCATCTGTTTTATTGAGATCCTTGCGAAATTATGACGTCATTCCGCAGGTCCACAAACCACGGTCACGTCACAAAAGCACTTGTTCTTGAAGATTGTTTGATTTCATACGGATTCACAAAACCTCTGACACTTCGATTTTCGGCTTAGTGGAATATTTTCCCCTACATAAGGCATGAGTAGAGCTATTTTGACACAGATTCCATTTGCTCTCTGCGATAATATCAGTGCCAGAATCATTCGACAGTACGATAAGACTATGCGCACGAAAAGTTTATTCTCAAATTGTCTTACTTAAGATGTACTGATGTTAAATACACAATATTTTTGTATTTGGAAGCTGTTACGGCTTTCCTACTAGGTCCACAACGGGCATTTAATATCGATGTTCTTTGTGTTGGTTACTGTTTTGTCCCCTCCCACGAACATGATTCTTTAGAAACAATAGATTGTTTTTGTTTGACGTCATAACGAAATAGGGCAATTTTTTCTATAGCCTTTGCCCAAATCCTCTTCTTTTTGCTCTTCAAATCTCCTTTTTGTTCTTTCTGTTCTTGGATCTTTTGTTTCCTCGGTTCTTGACCTCTTCATCCACGTTTAACATGCTAGTCATCATCATAGCATCTTCCTCCTTAGAAATTTGGAACAAGAGAGCCGTGAAGGAAAACTTTATAGAAAACGGAAAAGTGTTCGCGTCGACTGCACGTTTGTTTTTCAGTAGAGCAGACAAAAAGCAATATTTCATGATCACATCGTTTCCTTTACAAAACTATTTTTATAGTATTGTTTTCAGCTTGTAGGAGGAGTGGGCAGGAAATATGTCGTCTCATTTCTTCCCATTCCAAACATTCTTGACAGCGCATCCGGTTTGTGACAAAATTCATGCAATATTTCTATAACTTTTGCATTGTTTCTAACACAATAAACTTTCAATAGCCTCTAGCGTCTCTAATGTAAATCCTATGAACACAAAGAGTGTTTCGGCTGGATACATCGTTCCGGCTATGATTTAAAACACTGGGAATTTCCATAATCTTTATAAACTGGCTTGTTGTTTGTCAACTTGTAGCTTGAAGTGAAACGAGCCATAGAAATTAGAATAATCCAGAACTTATTAACTTAATAAGATTGGAATTGATATTTCACACTGTGTTATTCACCCCACACAACTAATTAAAATGCTAATTGTATGTGTGTTTTTTGCCTTCGTGAAAATTTTAGCCAAATGGAAGAAAACTCGCGGTAAAAAACTAAAAATAGTCACTCAGAAACAGCGCGTTTATGTGAAAAGGAATTCAACTTCATAGCTTAACCAATCAGAATTCAGTATTACGATCACGTGGTATATGAAAGTAATACGGAGTGAAATGGCGTCTCGTAGCTTCTGCGTGTTTTATCGTTAAATTGTTCATATTTTTGAAAAAGATTTACCCACGTTTTAAACGATTTCTCCAGCTCAAGACCCCAACAAAGGTAGGCTATGGCATATTTAAGGCTCTCGTAAATTTTTGGGGTGTTTTAAGTCGTAGTTTTGAAGTTATAGTAGTTTAAAGTTTGAGCACTTTGGTGTCTTCTATGAGATAGAGATGAAATAGTTTGACGTTTTCTTTGCCAAATAACAATTGAATAACAAAGTCTTTGTTTTAGTTTTTAAGAAGCAATGGGTATTTTTTACCAGTATTTGCTCTAGGAAGGAAGTTTTGATAGTTTGTTGTGCGTAAAGGTCAGTAGTTTAATATGCATTTTTCTTTCAATCGTAAGTGATGAATCAAAAGTATGACAAGCTCGGACATTTTGCGCTCAAAATTACTCCAATAAATATCTAGTTTATCATTTTTAAATCTAATATTATCACTCCTACATCCGATAGATCCGATACAAGGTGATTTTATTTTTTATATGATATTTTAGCACCGTTTAATCCATATTCTTAGATATTTCTTGCCCTTTAGTTAGTGTTAGTTGACTGTACTCTAAACATCGGTTGAGAATATTTTTATAAATAGCAGTGAATATTCACACAATTATTAGATTCCTAACGGAAATACCAGGACACTACACTGTTCGTAACGTTATATAAATGCTTCCTACATTTAGTGATTCAGGATTAAATCCTAAATATTAGATATTGAATATGTACGTGAAGCCCATTTAATGTTCACCTAAATTTTGATCATTGAATGGCTTCGCAAACTTTGTAGAAATTTTCGCATCAAATATTAAAAGAATTGGATGTTCTCAAGACAATACATGGATATTTTTAGACTTAAGATCTGTATTATGGGTGATTTTTTTGGATTTATGTAATTGTATTGTTGATGTAACATTTAAATGGTAATACAGCTGTACGTTTGAACGTGTTGGAGTTCATTTCTTCCTAGAATTAATATTGTATTAAAAAAATTCTCGAATATCGACGTTTCTGTAATTATTATAGATTCTTGGAGACTATTATAAATGATATGTGAATTTTAACGGGAAAATTTTCTTTCCTTTATTCATCTCTAGTTTCCGTAGTTTGTTTGTGTTTTTGTATTTGTTTGTTTATTTGTTTTTTATTTGTTTTTTATTTCCATTTGAAATAATTAGAATTTTCATTTTTTTGTTTTTTCTTTGTTTTATTTTTGTACATATTGGATTTCCAGAAAAAAAGTTAACAGAAAAGGTCTAAATTTCAACTTTACCAACTTTACCAAGGGTTTTTTTCTAACTGAACTTAGATGTGCAGAGCGGATACTATAATCCTGGTTTCCATTTGATTAATACCACTGTTATAATCACCAGAGTAAGACATGTTTCAGTGATCACAGTATGGAAATCCATAACTCCAGTGATTGTAGCGATCACAGTGATCAAATGGAACTTTCAAGATATTGCCATGATCGTGGCGATTGGAATTTATCTGAGGTAATCAGAGGGTTCAATAATATTTGTAGTAGCTGGATGCGTCTAATATGTAGGTGGCTGTGTGCAGTAATTTACTATTATTTTTTATTATTTACATGTATTGAGACTGTTGATTGTAAAATAGCCAGCATTGAGGTTAGGTATCCGGTGATGAACCACCAGTAGCCGCCTTCTATTGAACCCTCTGGGTAATGGTTTATTTCATTGGCATCTTCTTAGAAGTATAGTGAGAAGAAAACAATTATACAATTGCAGCATGAAACCTTGGTTCACTAATGTAATTTTGACTTGTGTATAGCATCAAATATTGTTCGATCAAGTGTCTGAATAATTTCAAGAATTGCTGCAGTTGCTGTATTTGCCAAAACATGTTTTTGGGACAATCAAGGTGATCATAGCAATCAAATGGAAACCAGTCTATAAAGTTGAAAGTGGTGATCACTGCTTTTATTGTTCTTTTATTACTGCCCACCTCTGCTTTGCCAGTCAAGAATTGCCATAAACATTTTCATGAATTAATACTTGTATATAGTTTTACAGCTTGTCTTGCTCCATGAAAAAATCTTTCAAATCAGCTTGACAACTTCCAGACTTAATCATAAACATCTGCCTCTACACTAAGCTCTTATTATAGATTTTGACTATTGAAATCAATAAGACCAAAAGCATCTAATGAATATTATTTTTGGTCCTTAGAGAAATATTGATCTTTTGGCCTGTTGGAATTTATATATCTTAACTTGATCCCTCTTAAATATATCTGTGTGTAAAGATTTCTAGCAATTGATTGACATCCTTGACATTCGTGTCATATTGTTTAACTTCTATCATCTGTGTCTTTACTCAGATGTTTGCAGTGTATATATTATAACAAAATTAGACTAAAGCAATGATTATAGGTTTGCAATTATATTCACAGTACCAATATACCAAAATTAAAGCTTTTTAAAGCTGTTCTAAGTTTCTAGGTATTTTGTTTATAGTAATTAACAGAATTATTTTGTCAATGTGTATTTGCACAAGCTTTCAGACCTTTAAAAAAACTCTGGTTAGCCTAAGTTCTGAAAACTTAACAAGTCTAGAATACAATATGTAGTTATTTAAGAAAGGTTAACTTCTCCTTTAAGAATTTGGACTTCAGTGGGCAGGGCCTTATGTTATTTTGATGTTAATCCAGTTTCAGTGTTATATTCTTTGTGTTTATTGTCTTTCGTATTTGGGAGCTCACTTGCATATTTTATGCAAATTCACAACTGTTTACATTGATGCACAGCTATCATAAGGTGTGATACTTTTACCAAGAAATTAAAATTCAAGCTTTAAAACAAACAAACAAACATAATTAAATTAATTGATTTATATTTTTTACTTGTCAACTAAAGCTCACCTGAATGAAAGGTTAAAAAACTTAAATATATTAAATATTCTATAATGCATAGAAACCTTCATGTAATACATCTCATGGTTATTTAAATCTGATGTTAATTGTACAAAATATAAAAGTTTGTCATAACGCGTTATTAACCTATTCTATGATAATCTTGATCATTGCAAAACTATCGACAGTAATAATATTGGTGGTTGTACATGTATTGCAAATAATCCAACAACATAAAGTCTCCAATAGGCACAATCTTTCCAGAGCACAGGTAGTTTATAAAATTTATTCTGTTCTATAGTATTATATTTGTTGTTATTATTTTAATTAATCTCCTGATTTCACAAATTTACCAACTCACAGACCCCCCAAATGGAGGACTTGTGTATAGATTTGTAAGAAATAGAAAAAAAAACCAAATTTATAAAATCGGACTTGGGTAATCCCCAGTCTCAACAGACTTCTTAAATCATGCTAAAATGTGTTTTGAATATTAATGTCATTTAAATTTTACAAAGTTCTGAGTGAAGATAGATTTGATGTTCTCAGTCCTGTGAAGGTAGATTTGATGGCTCTAAAATACATGTACATTTTTGAACAGCATAGACAGACTTTATCTTTGTTGAGAAAATGGGCAATCCCTGTTTAAACATAGTTTGTTAGCTACAATATTGTCATAGAGATTAGATGTTATACAATCATGTTACCTGAAAGTTGAATTTCCAGCAACCAAATGAATCTTACTTTATGTTTTCTAACTGTGTAGTGTTAAAAGATCTTACTAAAATTAATTATAAACTACATGCTGTATCTATCTATTGTGGGTACTTCAATCATTTTTGAGCTTCATCAGCATCTTGACTCCAATATCACATTGTCTACATGCTGAGATTTTAATCAACTCTTCAGTGTTGCAATTATAGACCCCTTGTTTGGGAAACGTATAGGGTACAGCATAATGTGTTCCCATTCCAACCCACATGTCATTCCTTTGCATATGTGAACATGTGGTGTACAGTATAATACATTTTCCCTTTTAGCCCACGAGTATTATTCCTTACTTTCCTGGTATAAATATGGATAAAATGTGTATAATTTAAGCTTATATCAGATATTTTTCAAATGAAAAATCAATGATGAATTCAAGGTAAAAAGATTCATCCACAGGGATCAGAAAATAATGATGTTTCATGACAAAGTGTATTTAAAATGGTCATCTATTTTTGTGCATGTTTCCCCTATAGTGTAGCAACATTTAGACTATTGGTAGAGGTTCCCATTCTGTCTTATTACATAGTTTAATTTTCCCTTGTCTGAAAAAGTATGTAGTTAAAAAGGAAACAATATCTAGCTTTTTGAGTTTTCTGTAGATGTACTTTGTTTATTATACCTTTGAAAAAAAGACTAAGTTGATGTGTCACAACATTTGAAATATATTTTTTAGTAATTATAAAATCATACATGTACATGTATTGGTATTTTTGTTGTTACATGTAATGTTTATGTGGGAATATTATAGAAATTCTTGTATATGTATTGCTTTTCAAGCTGTATTCATGAATATTAAGTGTCTGCCTCCAACAGCACTTGTTACAGATGTTTTAACAACCTCCAAACTAATGTGAAATTATTTTCTTTTTTGTGTAATTCATGATGTCACACCCATACCTGTTTCAGTTACAGTAGACTTGACCTTACATGGAGTGTGTGTATTGTGTTGGAATATTTGGTTTCATGTGACAGTGATTTAGATTAAATGATTAATTACAGACCTGTGTGTACATTGTACACAAATATTTCATGGCTCTGTTCCAAATAACCCACTTCATACTGTAATGTACAATCAATGGTATTCATTTTTATAGCGCATGTTTATAAGCATGAAATTGACCAACTCAGGTGTGACACTTTGATGTCATATTTCTAAGTGGCAGCTTATCACTTTACAATACTTTAGATCAACATGCAAGTAGCTTGTCATACACTGTATTGATGTGATTTCTTGCATAAATTCAGGCTGAATGAATTCCTTGTGTATTGATACTATGTTGTTTACTAGTTAATCTTCATATTACCTCTAAGGATTTTAATTTTAATTTTTTTTAAATTATAATCCTTAATTCTTTATTGCTCATTATTTTGTTTAGTAAACAAACACATCAGCACTTGATTCTTTGTTTTTTATTACCAATGTTTTTAATATGTATATATATATTTTTTTTGCAGAAAAATAATTGTAGACAATGGCAGAGTTTAAGATAATCCAAGTTAACCTTTGTGGCTGCACATAGCTGAGAAAAAAAGATTTCCTAATAAGCTGTATGAATCAAGCTAGACAATTGAGAGCCAAGACTTATGGTGATTATAATGAAGGATGATTCAAAGACAAGCAGTAATCACAGCAGTGACCACCAGACAAGGGACTTCAAGGTGGAAGTGAGCTTGAAACGGCAGGAAGGATTGTTGAAGGTAAATAAGACTAAGACTAATACATTGAAGTACATAATTCTTTTCAAATGACATGTCAAAGTTTAAATGATATATCTTATGAGGATGGCTAACCTCTTCCCAAACCCTAACCTAGGTTTGATTCCAGACTGCACTGATAAGGCACGTTTACACCAACAATTTTGTCGTGTGACTTAAGCTGCAATTTTATGATGTTATGGCAACAGATCACACAGAAGTCAGTCACCACCAATTCGAACATTCTCAAATTTCGTGCTAACACACACACGATTTGGGTTATGATATATTTTCCATTGAAATTGCTGCTCAAGTTGCACCATAAAATTGCTAGTGTAAACGGGCCCATATAATGAATAATAAAATGTATGTTGAATGATGAAATCATTGCTGTTGCAGAAAGTGTGTGTTTTTGACCTTGATGATCAAATCTGGTATGCCAAACTACGAATCATAAATGATCTAGCCAAGGTGTAGTATATAGCTCTTATTAACTTAGCAAGGGCCGTAGTATAAGTTAGGACCGAGTTTTTTCCCGCTGCCTTATGGCCCAAGCATGTAGCATGCAGGCCAGAAAAAAGTGGGAAAAACAAGGTTCCATATTAACTTATGTACAGACTGAGCAAGCGAGGTTAATAAAATGTTTATTATATAGCAAGGTGAATGCAAAAATGAGGTTGGTGGTCCATACCGTAAGTTGTCACACATTGGCCAATGACAGCACACAAAATTACCTTTCCATATAATAAGTTTGGTTATTATTATTTTATTAACAATTGAATAAACCATAATATCATTACACTTTATCAGTAGGCCCTTTTGCATGTGATGATATATCACTTCAATAGCAAAGGAATTGTGCTCCCAGTTCCTTGGGGAAGGCTCCACTGGACAGCAAGAAAACTTTAAAGTGCTTAGCATCTTAGTAATAACAAGCACCATGTATTGTATTTCTTAAATACTTTACAAGGTACACAGATTTGATGTCCATGAGCCAAAACAAAATGTTTATGGGTTGCAAGAAAGTAGAGTAAAGTCAAAAATAGAGTAGAGTAGAGTAGAGTAGAGTCAAGAATAAGGAACCAGTGAATTGGTTTATGCAATACATATCAAACTGTTTGCACACAGGGAGTCAAAGATGTGTTTAATTATGGTTTCTATGAACCACCCTGTAATGGCCGCTCTGGCAAGTTCTTGGATGAGGAGAGAACATTCAGGGATTATCCACAGCGACAGTCACCAGCAGAATTAGAGGTACTGTACTACATGTTATTTACTTGAATCATTTGCTGGGCAGATTTCCTATTAGTATGAGAACTATACTACCAAATTCTGTGAAGTGTCGGCAGCCCAAAAAAACCGATCCATCGGATTTTCATTTGGATTAATCGAAATGATCACGTGACATTGCATACTTTTATGCACGTGGAATGTGGTAGTGATATTTGGTGTGTGAAGTCTGCAGATTAACGATAAATATGTCAAAATGTTCCATATTTGACATCAAACTGCAGACTTCACACACCAAATATCACTACCACATTCCACGTGCGTAAAAGTATGCAATGTCATGTGATCATTTCGATCGATCCAAATGAAAATCCGATGGATTGTTTTTTTCGGGCTGCCGACACTTCAGGGAATTTGGTAGTAATCTTCAAGATGTTTTGTTTTTTTGGCTGGCTTGTGATCAAAATCCATCATTATATTTTGAAGTTTCAGTGTCACCTGAAACCATATTTTTACTCGACCCGAGCATGAAACAAATTGCAAGTTTGTTTACGTTTGTTGACCATAGGGTCAAAGTCAATGCTTAGTCAATCCTTGACCAAATATCTTGTTTCTTAAAATATAAACAAATTTGCAAATTTGTTTCAATCCATGAGTCCACCATATGGTGTGTTTGATTTATGAATGCAACACTCCTCTCTGCATATGTATGTATAACTTTTAATTAGGGGAATAAAATTGTTAGGAGGAAAACCCTCATGTTAAGGTGAAACAGCACATCAAACAATTTTACATGGCATCTCCAGGGATTAAGGCAGTGATTTCAACCCCCTTACAGCCACATCAACAAGAGAGAGCATGTTAGCAGTATATGTCAACCATGTATGCCACTCATCTTGAATGGCTTTGATGAATTTATATACAATGAGAAAATGCTGCCTTTGTAACCCCTGTGTATATATTGGCAAGGGTTATACAGTGTACCAGTATTAAATTTTACAGTTGTGTCATGCTACTCTACAATAAATAGACCATGTTGTACCATATACCAACAAAAAGGGGAGTGACATCAATTCTGCTTAACACCTAGAAACTGAAGCATGTAGTTCCTATGTCCACTGAAATGCATATGCAGTGCCAGCAGGCTCTTTATATGTGCATGCCTGCAGACGTGTTTTTTATCCGTGCATTGATACTGATGCCCTGACTTTCTCTGTTATTTTTCTTGGTTGGCCATGTTTGAGCTACATTTTGTTCCAGATTACATGTAGGCTTTCTTTCATTGCAGAGTTCAACTTATTTACTGGGGCAGTGTGTGCATGTTGGCTGGTCATTAATTCCACCCTAATTTTGATTTATCCATCAGTACTGTATGCATACTATCATAATGATTAAACCCCAAAACCTTTTATTTGTTTTTCAATTTTACCAGGCAGAGATCAATGTAGTTGGTAGAGTTTGCTGTGATTCTGTTGGAAAGCTGAATGCAAGTTCATTGATGCTTGAAGGCTCAATTGATCTTTCTCAAGGACAGCAAGTTAAGGTTGACTTGTCAAATATTCAACAATTTGCCCTATTTCCTGGACAGGTAAAAATAATAAATCTAAAGGATGCAAATACAATGCACATGAAAAAAACTGACCTTGGAACACCTGGAATTGATTATTTCTTTGATAACATAGCTGGATTTTATATACCATGTTTCCCAGGTTATTGCTGCTAGAGGATTGAACAGCACAGGACAGAAGTTTGTAGTGAATCAAATTTATAATGTGAGTGCATAATAAGGTGTAATTTGTGATAACATCACCTGGCATGGTTGCATCAGACATTCACAATCTTTTTAACCACAGTGCAGTCACTGCTGTTACGTGACAGCACCTAATTCTTATTACACCCTGCTAGGGTCTGTAAACACTGGACAGTAGTGATGTCCCAAATCTTGACAGTAGACTTGGCATTACCAGGTGAAACCAATTCAAACCAATGTTGACCCCACACACTGGACCAATGCATTGGTTAATATAGTGATATCTTTTTTCAGGGTGTTCAGTTGCCATTTTATTCTGCACTTAACAAAAATGGTGATAATTTGCATAGATCATCCAGTCCATTTAGTATGATGGTCGCAGCAGGACCTTTTACAACATCAGATAGCCTTCTATATGAGCCACTCACTGATCTCATCAGTATTGTACAGAGAGATCAACCTGATCTGCTTGTTCTTGTAAGTAAAGGGGACTTTGAATTACAAACAATTAAATATGGAAGTACAACTGTCAGCCAGGACCTACTCTGTGCAAAAGGATCACTTAATAAGATTTATATGTACTTTCAAGCATCATATTCACTCATGTTTTTTACCTTCAACAGCTTGGTCCATTTGTTGATGCAAAGCATGAAAAGATTGAGGTAAGCTCCCTTCTCCCCACTCATATATAAAATTTTAACTCATTTAGGGTAAACCAATAAATATATAAAGTCCTGGACAGAGTCATACAGTAACTGTACAAAATTGCTTGCAACAGGTTTTGAAGGTGATCAGAATCATTGCAATGTGGATAAGAGAATCTGTATTTGTGGGTGCAAAAAATACAGTCTTGCTTTGTAGTTTGGAAATGAATAAAACAAAGGTTTGTTGCAATATCTTGATTTTTCCCCTTTCAGAATGGTGACCTTGATGATACATATGAAGAAGTGTTTACAAGACAAGTGGCATCTATAGTAAACTCTTTGACAAAGTAAGGAAACACTGGACAATGGAGACTGTACACGTGTTTCAAGAGATCTAACTTTGAAAATAGATTTGCGATGACATAAATGTTATAGTTAATGTGTACAACTGTAAGACATTAGACATGAATGCACTCAACCCAAGGGCTGTACACTTGCAATGCTGTTGCATTTGCAGCATTAATAAACATCTTATTAACCTTGCTTGCTCTGACTGTTATGTTAATTATGGAACCTCAATTCCCCCCCCCCCACTTTTTTCTGGCCTGCATGCCGTGTGCTTGGTCTATAACCCTAGATGGTTGAAAAAACTTGGTCCATAACTTACAGTATGGCCCTTGTGCTTAGTTAATAAGAGGTATTTGTTTAAGCAAATGTATGTTTAGTAATCTGTTTTCTTCAAAAATAAACCAAAATGATGTTAAATGTCTTTTTGATGGAGATGGATATGAAAATGCTAAGTAATCTTTCTTTTCATCTGTCACAGGCTACAGACAAAAGTGGTTTTTGTTCCATCACAAAGAGATGTTCATCATGACTTTGTGTATCCGCAGCCACCTTTCACTATTGTTGATAAAGACAACAATATTTATAAGGACAATAAAGTGAGTAAAAAATGACTGCATTTTTCCCTACTGTCAGTTATGTAACAGATCAAACATGGGAAAGAGGGTTTCATCTAATATCCACCTAGAAGTGGGTTGAAAAAAGCAGCCAAGTTTCTTAACAGACTTTGAAGTATTTTGATAGAGGATTATGCAGCTTTTTCAAATGTTCTTTTTACTCTCTATCCCCTCCCCCCCAATCAGTGTTGAATGACTTTCAAAATGTGCTAGGATTTTGGTCTGGCCAGCTCAACATTGATGTGGGGGCTGGGGGGAAGGTTTGATTATCATTACTTTCAAATCTTCCCAAAAATAAAGAGTGTCTCAACTAATTTTGCAAACGATCTTATATTTTTGGCATTTTCTGTTACAGAATGTCCATTTTGTGTCTGACCCATGTTCTCTTTTGGTCAATAATGTAGTCATTGGACTAACATCAACTGATGTTTTGTTGAATTTGGGCAGTGAAGAAACTGCAAGGTGTGTAAAAATAAGGAACTGAGTTACCATGATTTTTTTGACTGTCCAGCTTGATTTGTTTGATGGTTCTTCTCACGATCACTCCTGTTCTGAACTCTTGCAGTCCACCAGGGTCCTCTGACAGACTTGGTCGATTGGTTAAACATATCTTATACCAGCACAGGTTTGTGTGTCCGTGCATAAAATTCTCAAGAACTTCTTACAGCAAGATCTCAAATGTATGACCATTTGCAATATGCATGGATTTTTTACGTTTGGTATTAATCTACATATATTGAAGCAGGAAAAAACTTGGTTGGCAAGAAAAACCATTGCAAAGAAGGATATACATTTGGTGGTGGTCATGCATTTGTGCTTCAACAGCTGTAAATCATTTTAGGTATGGACCTTGGGGGGATGAATATTCACTCCCCCCCCCCCCCTTTTTTTTTTGAAGCAGTCATGACTGCATGTTAGTGGGTAGTTAGTGATTTAATGTCTCTCTTAAAATAATAGATCCTGGTATTATGTCCAATAGTCCCCCCTTACTGTATAAATCCTGGATCTGTGCCTGCAATATCTTTATTTCGTTACATTTCTCTTTGAATTCAGCTATTATCCATTACACCCACCAAGTGAGGAGGTCTGTATAGATTATGAAAGGTATTCCAGCCATGCAATTCTGCCATGCACACCAGATATTTTGATTCTCCCTTCAGACTTGAGGTATTTTACAAAGGTATGAAAGTTCATTATTTGAATGGTATACCTGGCAAGGTATAGGATTCAGTTTTTTGCGTATCGTTTTCTGTATTGCAATACATCCGATACAGGTCCTGTGTTGTGACTGGCTATATGCTACTAGAATCTTGGGCCTGTAGCCTTTATTTTTTGTCACCTTTGATGTATCCAAACAGTTACCAACCGGCAAGCTCGAATTGCCTTAAACACATTTGCTGAAGTAAAAGATTATGATGATAAGGTTGATAGGGGTTACACGCGCAGTACCAAAAATAACAGCGATACGGCAAAGCATCGATACAGCAATACGGCAAAGCATCGATACAGCAATACGGCAATACAGCGATACAACGATACAGCGACACAACCATACAGCGATACAACCATACAGCGATACAATCATACAGCAATACAACGATACAGACCCAATACAACGATACAGACCCAATACAACGATACAGACCCAATACAACGATGCAGCGATACAGACCCGATACAGCGATACAGACGAAACAGCGATAATATATAAATTAGGTGCTACCTAATAGCGGAGCTCCCAGTTGTTTCTTGACTGAATTGATGCAATGCATGGAAAATTCTAACAGATATTGTTTCCCGATTGTTAAGAGATATTTCATAA
>JAAAQI020176779.1:0-23149 GCA_011800005.2 Stichodactyla mertensii
AAAAGCTGAAAAATATTGAATTGTTAATATTTTTTCTTTAATACATTTTAACAAAATTACCCAAATTTTTGGGGGGGTGGCCACCCCCCCTTACCCCCCCTCACTATGCCCCTGCACTAGTATATAACCTTACATACCTCTTGGAAATTCGAATCCCTCCTCCAGGAGAAAGGTTTTGATATTCATTTGAACTGAAATTTATTTTTTTTCCCTGTTAGAACTTGGTAAACAAAAGTTTAGAGATAACAAAGGTGTTTCACTTCTTATTGAAGTCATGGCCACAACTCAAGTATGTCACTAACAGTTTGCCAATAAGCTGATATTATGATTAAATGATGGAAAGCTGAATTGCATGACAAACAATGGACATAGAAATAATTAAATCTTTCTCTGTTTTTAGGATGAAAAGCTTAAAAAACACATCACATTTCTACTTCAAAAAACATGTAACCCTGAAGGTAATTCATCACTCTCCAAAGCTGTTTTTTGTCTCAAGTGTTATCATACAACATCATAATCTCCTTGTAATAACTTCCAGGATTAACATCTCATACATCTTCAAAAGAAGAATCAAGTGAGCACAAAGCACATCCTGAAACAGATTCATATAAGAATAATTCCAACAGTATTGCTGAAGAAACTAAAAATACAACCTTGAAAGAAGATGAAATTTACATTAGCATTGTTCTCAATGACAATAATCCCCTTGTAACTACTTCTTCACAAGAGAAAGATAATGAAAGTCCTACCATAAAAACTGCTCAGGAAAAGAAATCAGAAACTTGTAATTGTGGAAACATATCACCAGAAATTGTGAACAGCCACACAGTTTTACAGGTGCTTTTAGTGAATGATAAAATCTGTGAATATCATAAGGCTGTTGGATTGGCACTACAGAGATACATCACTCAGGTAGGTTTGTTCACTGCTGGTCAACTTTGTTCTTCAGTCATTTACTCCTGAGAAAGAGAAATAAAGGTACTTCTGCTGATAAGTCAGATTGTTGGTAACATTAAAACAGGATACAATATATAGCTCACAATCTCCTCTTCTCACCATCAACAGAAAAGACAGCAACAAGCTAGAAGCATCTGTTGAGTGAAAGTACATCAAAAGAAAAGCTCTCACATCTTCAACATTGATTATTATTCATAACATTTTTTATTGTAAACTGATCACTTTGATTAGATTCTACCTTCATGTTTAATGACTAAAAGTATTAAAAAGTACTAAAGTAGTTATTTATGTACATTATTTACACAGTTTCTATACTTGTAGAAATAGATCACCTTCTCCCTCGAAGGTGTCTCTAAAAAGAAGTAATGTTGTGGAAACGGAATAAAAATAGTTCCTTTTGCAATGCATCTTTCTAGCTTGAAGTACAAAATTGCAATAACACAAAAAACACCATGATGAGAGGACAATTGCATGTTCAGCCACCTTTAAAATCCATTATTTATCACTGCATGAAAATACATACACTGGGTTTAGTGAAAGCGAGTTGTATTAAGTTTTTGAGTTCCGTTTTCTCCATGAAGAGCCAGAAGAAAATACCAACTTCTGTGAACTAGATAGTTTCTTGAATCTTGGATGTCTGGGAGGAAGACCATCAGCTTGTGGAGGATGTGGTATGTGAATGCCACCAGGTGGGGTGGAAGGCATATTTAATGTTATAGGATGAATCTCAGATTGATGATTAGAAATGATGTTAGGGCTAGACTGGGCCCTGTTTATACTTGCTCTCTGGTCATATTTTTGCTTATGAAAGTTTTCTCTTACATCAGCACTTTGAGTTGGTTGGTTTGGTAAATAATATTCCTAACAAAAAGAAAAAGTTCCTTTAATTAACTGTTCCTAAGAGAGACTTGTAGGAAGCAATCAGTATTGGGGTGGGGGCATTCCCTGTTACACGTTTGATTTCACCTTTTATATCAATCAAAACTATTTTCAGCTTTTCACTTTCACATTAACAGGGATGGACCCAGGATTTCTACATGTACTAGGGGAGGGTGCACCCATATTATTTGTAGTATTTGCTAGGGTACATAGGAGCCAGGAAGGGTACCTTTCCTTAGGGAGGGTGGACGCCCCTAACACTCTCCCCCTAAATCCACCACTGATTCACAACACATATGAACTACCCTTTACCTTCAAAATATTCTTGGCCCAAAGATGCATACTGCAAGCATCAAACATGTTAAACACTCACCATTTTTGGAACAGAAGGAACTCTCCTTAGGTGTCGGGGGGCCTTTTTCTCCCTGTTTAGCTGACCCGTCCCCCCTCCTCCTGGAGACAAAGGTGGGTTCCAGGTTCCAATAAATGATACTCTTGAGTTTGCTTGACCTGTATTATTTTGGTTACCATCCACATTTGCAGAGGTACTTGTTGATATTAAGGATTCAGTACTTTTTAAGTGCTTCCCAGTAGTTAATGAAGACCTAGAATTAATCCTTGAGGTACTCCTTATCATACCAGTACTGCTTCGTCTTTCTGGACTTGATTCTCCATCATAGTCACTTTGTTCTACTTCTATGTTGCAAAGAGACTTGCTAATATGACAAAGTGTTGATGGTGGTTTTGCATTACTATTAATAGATTCTTCACTTGCTGCTTTTTGTAAATTGTTTTTCTCCCTGGGGTGTGTGTTGCTTTTCCTTTTCTTACTACCATTAAATGCCACTGGTTTGTCCATTTTAAGGTGTGGGTGTCTTTTATCAGTAATTTGTTGGTCATTAGTCATTTTTGGACTTTCTTTGATGACACCTTGATGACTTCCTGCTTTATTTTTAACAAACTCAACTGGATTGACCTCTTTGTCTCTGTTGTCTGTCAATTCTTTGTTATTTTCCATAATACCACAGTGTTTTTTTGAGTTCATATCATGTTCAGATGGTGGAATTTCCTTTTTCAAAAACTGAACAGGTTCTAAAATGGCATTGTCATTATTTTCATGGCTTACTATCATTTTCCTGTCACTGTCCATAGTTTGCCCCTCAGCTTCCTTAAACATATCATTAACTGAATTTTCTTCCATAATATACCAATTACTTTCATCATCTAAAACATCTTTACTGCCTTTTTCTGCTGCAAATGGATTACCAGGAACACCAGGCATATTGACAAGGGGAGGTGTCCAATCCCAAGTGTTTGGTCTTTTGTCTGGTGCTACAATACATGCAACATGCCATGCACCACAAGATACCTGAATAAAATGAACAAAGGCACTAAGTTCTGATGACGTTCTGTGAGAGAGAACTCTACACTTAGCAATACATTGATCATCATTTAGAGTGGGATGGTACAAAGCAAGGATACCATGTCCAAATCTTTTGCCCCCTCCCCCCATGGACCCCTTTTGGATAGTTAGGGAGGGGAGGGTGAAAGAAGAGATTGGAATTTCTTCTACCACAGGGAACCAAAGTTAATAGCCTGATAAGCTTTTTTGTAAATTTTTGATAATATAAAAACAATGAGAAAGGTCAAGAGATCGATTCTAAAAAATTTGGATACGTTTATTTCTACCTAAAAAAATACGTTTCAAAGTGTGCATATTTTATTTTGTTTCTTCAAAAATGTGTTTACTTAGGCATAGATTTCGATCACTTCTTTGACATTTGGTGGCTCTTAGAAGAGCCGTTTTTAATTTTTTTTTTGGTTTAATGAGCTTTCTTTTCAGATTTCTTGGGAAGAAGAACAGCTTGGATGTTTGGTAGCACACCACCTTGTGCGATCGTCACACTGCCAAGGAGTTTGTTCAACTCTTCGTCATTCCTGATAGCAAGCTGAAGATGACGAGGAATAATTCTGGTCTTCTTGTTATCACGAGCTGCATTTCCAGCCAACTCTAATATCTCAGCAGAGAGATATTCTAGAACAGCGGCCATGTACACAGGAGCACCAGAACCGATTCTGGCAGCATAGTTACCGCGGCGTAGAAAACGGTGAACACGACCAACTGGAAACTGAAGACCAGCTCTTGAAGATCGGGATTTTCCTTTGCCTTTGGCTTTTCCGCCTTTTCCGCGACCAGACATTTTATTTTCCGGAGAACTTCAATATAAAATCACGCTTCAATATCGTAAAACAGAATGAACATACAGTCAAGGTAGTGAGGTTATGAAGCTTTCTTTAACATTAGGATCGAAATCCTCCAATCACAAACAAGCAATCAATTTGAATAAACCAATCGGAATTTTCGTAAGTAACACATGAATCAGCCAATCACGTTAAATCACAAAATGAACGTTTTGCTATATTTCCTTTGAGGTAAGTATATTTTTCAACCAATCGTCATTGAGTATTTCTGATCCTAAAGTTGACGAAATATTGTAACATTACCCGCTAAACAGCCAATCAGAAGCGAAGGAAAAAACAAAATTGGACGTTTTCCTAAGAGGTTGGTATTGTTTTTAGCCAATAGTAGAAGAATATCCGGTAAGCCATTTAAGTGCTGTATTTTTGATCCTTTTTCTGTGATATAAATAGAAGTCAAACCGACTTGACATTTTATTCTACTTCAGTTCATTCCAGAATATCTTGAAGTGCGATTAACCAAACGATAAAAATGCCGCCTAAAGGTTCTCCAAAAGCATCAAAAAAGATGATCAAGAAGTCAGGAAAGAAGCAAGCCGGTGATAAGAGGAAGAAGAACAGGAAGAGGAGAGAGAGCTATAGTATTTACATCTATAAAGTTATGAAGCAAGTTCATCCAGATACTGGCATTTCAAGCAAAGCCATGTCCATCATGAACTCCTTTGTTAACGATGTCTTCGAAAGGATTGCTGCAGAAGCCTCCCGTTTAGCTCACTACAACAAGAGATCAACTATCTCGTCCCGAGAAGTGCAGACTGCCGTTCGTCTTCTTCTTCCCGGTGAACTTGCTAAACATGCAGTGAGTGAAGGCACTAAGGCTGTCACTAAATACACCAGCAGCAAGTAAACATCAACAAAACAAAAAAACAAAACGGTTCTTTTAAGAACCAACCACATTTAATAAAGTGAATGATCAAAATATGCATTTCTGTTTGAGTGAATTAATTTAGCTGGTTAGATTATTAGTCATAGAATCAAGAGATATTTTCGAAGCAAATAAATTAGTGAAATTAGCTCTGGTGCAAATAGTGGGTGGGTCACCAATTTTTATGCAAGGAGAAAGGGGGGTTATATACATTTATGTAAATATATTGTCATCAGACATTGGTGATGTATGAAGGAAGGGGGGAGGGTCAGAACAAATTGTGCATCACAAAAGGGGGTCAGGAAAAACCCAACATGGCACATCCACTGTTGCACCAGTCCTCCCTATAAATAATGACTGTTCCCTCAGCTCTGCAGAGGTCTCAGGGTATGGCACTGCCTTTATATTTTGAACTTTTGCTTACTTGAAGATGTGGTTTGAGCCCCTCTAAGTATGATGAATGTTTTTAGTTTTCTTTCTCTTATTTTCGTTTTCAAAGGCATACTTTAAAGACACTGAAATGCAGGTCCCTATACGATTTTGATTTTTTCAAGAGGGAATTTCTAAAAATTACCTAGTAATAAATTCTTTTTATGAAATATTTTCTTTTTTCTTTCCACTAAAGAAACCACATGGAAAATTTTCTTTGCAGTTTTTGAATGATTTTGCAAATTTCAATTGTCCCTATGTCATTTACAGTGCGACCCCCAAAAGTATGACCACTTTTAATGTGTTTGTATACTTTTGTGCACGGGATTTTGTACGTTGAAGTGACACATTTAGACAAGAAGCTGTCTGGTTTTACCAAATATGATGAGTAATGGCTCGTTTGTCAGCAAAATCCTGTGCATAAAAGTATGCGAATACATTAATAAGTGGTCATACTTTTGCGCATGGAATTTCAAGAAAACTTTTCTAAGCTTCTTAAATGAGTATTTACCTTGGTTGCTTTCCACTTGCCAAGAGGTACAGGGTGGGGCTCATACTGACAATACCTTGGTCCTTCATCTTCATGAATAACTTGGCTCACATTTTTACCCCACATAAAAAGTCTTCCTTCCTCTGAAACAAATGTTTGTTTTAAAATAAAAAGCTTATTAGTGAAGTGGAGAGGAGATGCTTTGGATAGGGTAGGGAAGGGGTATAAGAGAGGTTAATAATCAGGTGCAACCAGGCCCAAGAAGGATTTGCATGGTTGATGCTCTAGGGAAGGATATGCTACTCAAATTACATTGCATAAATATTAAATCCAGACTCTGGACTACCCCTAACACTGAGTGAACTTTATGAAACTGCACAAGACCATGCAACTTGGGGAAGGCTGTCGCTGCCACCTGTGGAACACAGTCTCCATGCTCAACAAACAACCAAGAAGTATCTAATGGTGATATAAGGCTTTTATTCTTCTTTCTTTCCCCAAAAGGTTTCTCATTGAGAATGATTCATAAGAAACAGAAAGATAGAAACCTGTGACAGCAGCTGACGTATTTTCTCCCACTGAAATGTTGACAATGTTTTCTCTCAGCAACTCCTCCTTTATTTTAGTTGGTTTGCTCACAAACTTGACAGTCTTTCCCTGGCCTAACTGACCCTGAAAAATCAAGACATAATAGTAGCATTTGCAAGGTACAAACTTTTGCCAAAGTTATAGTCCACTTCTCACAATCCTAAAATTATATTAACAATCATACCTCAAAATTGTTGCCCCAAGCCATTAGTTTTCCATTACCAAGCAGTAATAGGGAATGTGAATCCCCACCAACTAGGCCAGTAACACCAGTAGAATCAGCCTTGTATACAACAGTAGGTGACAAGACATCTTCTTTACATCCACAGGCTTTCCCATAGCCCCAGGCATGCACATTACCATCTCCTGAAATATTTTGTGAAAAATTTTAAATTTTGAATGAATTTTTAAATGAATTTTGGATGGGTTAAGTATACAAGTGGGAGACAGAAATCTTCCAGGGGAGGCAGGGTATAACTTTATATATACCTTTTTCTTTGGATTTTCTTAAATCATCGGGGTTTGTGTGTGTTTGGGGGAATAGGGGGTAGAAGGTATGGACATTTTCAGGACAACATATCCCTCTCCTCCCCATATTACTAATTGTTAATAATTGTACTATATTGTGCTTTATTAAACTTGATCCAAACAATCAAATTAAGCAATAACTTACTGTCTGCTGCAAGGCTATGACAGTTTCCACACCCTATGATGGAAACATTTTGAACATCTACAACTTTTTGTATGCAAACGCTGTCCATCCTGTTGGAATGTCCAAGCTGACCTCTATCATTACTTCCAACAGAAGCAACACTTCCAGAAGTGAAAAGAAAAACTGAATGCCTAGAGCCACAAGCAACCTGCTGGATTTTTTGGTTGAAAAGGGTTTCTAGGTAAACTGGTTCGAGCTTTAGAAAAAAAATGCGTTTTAGTTAATACAACCCAAAGGTGGATCAAGGATTTTTTGAAAAAGAGAAGGATAAGAACTAAGGGACCATCCATTTTTACAGCTATGCATCAGGGACAGGGGGGTTGATGTTTGTTTGGGGGGCACCCACAAATAAATTTGGCCCAAAGTCAGGTGATCAGCCAAAACATTAGGTCATGGAGGTTCATGCTAAAAACTATATGTGGAGGGGGTCAGTTAGAAAATATGTAAATTGTGTTATTATTCATGAGTAGATTCTGGAAGCACACCAGCCCCCCCTGTACCCTGAGTGCCAGAGGCTTTTTACTCTTGCTCCAGCAAGTGTACTTCGGACGTGATATCGCGAGGAGAAAAAACCTCTGGGCACATGAGTTAGCCCTTAGAGCGAACTGACTCAATCAGAGATTGCAGATTTTCCCACAAGTCAGATTTTGATCCTGCCTTCTGATTGGTTATTAAGAAAAATAAATAAATTTGAGTATTTTGATTGGTTGACCAGTTCTAGCTAGGAAAACCGGTTTATAGTACTGTTTGGTTCTACTGTCTTATACTATGTCATATCTGTCAGTATCATCAATGTTGATGGCCATGTTAAATGACAAACATTTATTTAAAGATTTAGAAGTTCCCTTAGCAATCGCCAAGTTTATACCCTAAGAACCCAATAGTGATAGTAATTTGGCCTCTTGTATCACTGATCAAATATCACTTGAGAAATCTGCATTCAAGAAGAAATTTGTAGTGTATGTCTTTAGGATGAGAATGTGGAGTTTGAGGGATTTAAGTCCCTAAATATCGTATCATGTTCGCAAGCCCTGAATCGCTCATTTGCAATGAGAAATGGAGAAACTTTCCTGTGAACCAAATTACATTTTCCTCTTCCTAAAAATTTTAAAGAACAGCCACAAACTCTACAATTATCGTCAGGTTTACAAACTTTTCGAGGAGTTTTTCTATTCATTTGGCTATCAAACACACGTGAGTAAAGGGTCATGACCCACATTCTGTAAACATTAACACTATCATGTATCAAAACTGGTTTTGTCCGAGTATCTATAATTGGATGTGATTAAGTATGTCAATCAAAAAGCATAGAAGTGAGATTTGTAGCTCCTGTGCCCAGAGGTTTTTTCTCTTTGCAACATCACATCCGAAGTACAATCGCCAGAGTGAGAGTAAAAAGCTTCTCAAACCCAGGGTACCCCCCATGCCCCATAAATTATTACAAATTTCAATTATCATTCAACTGGCACACACTGACCTGGTTTTGCTTAAAATCAGGTTTCCTAAAATCATACCCAAGCTGTGCACTAAAGTTGTTTCCAAAACTAAAACAATCTCCTTCCTCTGTCCATACAAAGGTGTGCCGAGTGCCACATACCACACCTCTTATTCTGGTCCCTGGTCTGGTCCCTAACTGAACAAGATGAGGTTGTAATGTAGTCTTAGTATCTCCAATCCCTAGTTGCCCACTATTACAGTTGCCCCAGCTGAAGATCCTGTTGTCATCTAAGACCAGGAAAAAATAAGAAACGAAGAAATTTGATGACTGTAAAAACCACAGAACATAAGTTAGGAACAAGGTCCTAGTCTGAGTATTTTGATCAGCAATAGAATCTTGGGTGATGCGTTACCTGTAACAACAACAGAATGGCTTGAACCACAAGCAATCAGAGTCACAAGACCATCTTGTCCTATGATAACAGGATTCGTAATCCCAGCAGTAATAGCAACATCATTTTGATGTCCATGGCCATGTTGACCAAACTCTCCACAACCCCACACCAACAATAACCCTCCATCATCACTGTCATCAAACTGGCTTTCCTCATCTAATGTTACATCAGATGATATCAGGATTCCTTCATTTAGGTGTTGAGTTAAATGTTCAAGTGATGGAAAGCCTTGGTCATTAGCATCATAGATTTGGAAAGTGTTTTCTTGGGTGACACTGAAGTCTGCTTGGAGCTCAGTGTGGCAAGTCCTTGACAGTGGTTTGTTATTGCCAAACCTTAGAATGTTCATTGCTTCCTAAAGTATTAATTCATACAAGTTGCATCTCTAGTTCCATTTGAACCAAGAATACAATCAAATAAGAAATAATGGCAACATTAAGTTTATCTTTGGTTTTACAATAAATTACCATGCAAAAATAAAAATTGCATATCACAAACTGGTGACATTTATAATGGTACACTGGTAGTAGTTATTAGTGCTATTATCGTTCAGGAATAGTTGTAAAATATCTCCATTGGTTACCAGTACAACATCAAACCCATTCTACGGCCTTACTTATGACTTCCAAGTGTTATAAATGATCGGTGTAAATGAGACAAATAATGTGACTTTCAGGTAGAAGGTTATATCAGACGTCAAGCCATGGAATTTAACGAAGCTTTAACGCAATCAAGTCCAAACGTTGGAACAATCTGCTATTCCGCCATTGTGTCTTATTGTTTACACTCCAAATGAAAATTCGTAGAATAATCGGTAAGATTCGGAATCCGCCGAAGACAATCGGATATTTTCGTAGCATGTTCGGGGTGTCAATGTGCTAAAGCTTGCCTTGACAATTTCTTCCTCATAAAATTATTTCTTAACAACTTGGGTATGGTTTAATGTAGGGTCTTCAACCGTTATGGATCCCTTGGTTGATCCTTTCAGAGCTCTGCTTCTTAGCATCGCCAATGACTGTACTGATGAGGATTTTACTAACATGAAGTTTCTATGTTGTGGTTGTGTACCAGAGGGACGATTGGAAGCCATTGCATCACCAAGAGAACTTTTCATAGAACTTCTTCATGAGTGCATTATCAGTAAAGATAAAAAACAGCCTCTGGCTTCCCTGCTTTTTAATATTGGAAGACAAGACTTGAGAAATCGACTGCTAGGGAAAGAAGGTGAGATTTTGAGTATTTCGTCATCGCACAAGTGCAAAATTAATGAAGCTTTAAATTGGGAGCACCAGATGTCACGTTGTGACTTGTAGAAATATTATGTTTAATGTTTTTTCACTAATGCGTTCATTAACTCTTTTAGTTTTGAATAAGAATAGACCTAGAAATATCTGACAAATTTACATCATCAAAACAAACAGCCCTTGTAATTTAATAATTTTTCATGTTTTCTCATATTTTCAGATCCTTCTCTTTCTGGAGCTTTTCAACACTGGGGTGGATTACCAATGAGAACTCACAATTTTGTGGATCGAAAAGAAGAATGCCAAGAAATATTAACCAAGTTAACAACAGGAACATGTCAGGTTGTCACAGTCACAGGACCACCAGGGTTTGGCAAATCTGGTGTTGCGATTCAAGTTGGCCATGATCTCTGCCGTAAAGGAGTATCAGTCTATTATATATCCCTTAGAAGCTGCACATCCTTGTTCTGCATGGCAAACTCTCTACTTGGTGCCTTAAGGATTGTTGCAAGTGATAAGCCTGTTAAACAAGCAATGCACTGTCTTTGTAATTTAAAAAGTGACACAGTGATCATACTGGACAATGCTGAAGACATGTTACTGCCTGCTATGAGGGATGAATTTTGTGGATATGTGGAGGAAATAGCAGAAACTGCTCCGTTTGTACGTATCTTAGTTACCAGTCGCATGTCCATGACATTTTTAAGTGTTGATTCCTGTGCATTGCCACTTGGTGCTCTGGGAAGGAAAGATGCTCAAGAATTGCTGAAAACATTTCGTTCTAACATCTCTGATGATGATAGTGAGGTTCTGGCTGAGTTATGTGGTGGGGTACCACTAGTGCTTCGTACAACTGCATCTCTCCTTGCTAAGGAAGGAACAATCCAGCCAAGAGCCCTAATAACTGAGTTCCAGAGAAGTCCTGTTTCTGCTTTGAAGTCATTTGATTTAATAACTTTATCACATGATCATCAGATATTCTACTGCCTGAATGTTTGCTTTGAGCGACTGCCCAGTGAGATGCAGTTGGCCTTAATTTCACTTGCTGTATTTCCAACAACTTTCACATTGAGTGATGCTCGGGCTATTTTAAAGGAACACTCAGAATTTTTCCTAGAACTTCATCTTCAAGAATTGATAAACAATTCCCTTTTGCAATTTGATCCTGTTATGAAAGAATATAGCATGCATGGAGTAATCCAGGCTTTTTGCAAAGATAAAGCAAAAAATGAGGATAACAATTACAAAGTGAGATATGAATTTGCTAAAAAAGATTTTAATAGTCACTACCTTGAGATGTTACCACAGCTCCAAGCCCAGTTTCTTTCCAAGAAAGCAGCTGCAGCAGCAGAGCAGTTCCTTGCAAAAAGACGTCACATCAGACAGGCAATGCTGGATGCTGTGCATGACCCTGAACTTGAAAAAACATGCATAGATATTGCTAATGATGTTGCACCTTTCTTGACAAAAGTGTTAAGGAAAGAGAAGTTCTTGAAAATCTTTCAAGTGTACACAAAGATATGCAAGGACAAAGAGGATGAAAAGCAATACAGTGATTGCCTGATATCAGAAGCGTACTGCATTTTGTCACATTGTGCATGTCATCTGCCATGTCCAACTGCAGTATCAAGGTTCAAAGAAGCAGATTCCATTAAGAACAAACTGAAGGATGAGAGCTCTAAAATGCGTGCCCACTGCTTGATAAAACTTGGCCGATGTACTGCTCACTATGGGGACCTGGATAAAGGCATTATATTGATTAAGAGAGGCATTGCCATACGAGAGAAAATGAATGATAAATTACAGCTAGCAGTGGCATACAAAGACTTAGCAGGTAAATAATTTATTAACCCCTTGTGTTTAGCAACTATTTCACCCATATTAGGTTGGGCACAAGGGTGAATTTATAACATATTCTTTTCCCAGTGATACTACTATTTCTGTTAATTAGTTTACTACGATATCCAATACGATGATTTTGGGGTAGATTATTCTACTATGTATTTGAATAACCTTGGGACATGTGAGGAATCTTCCATGATGTGCATTCTGATAATGGTCAGGGTTTCCATGTCCTAGCCTTCTGGTTGTTACTTATTGATATGAATACATAAAATGTTAATTTGGCAAATGTTTTTCTGTAGCCTCCTACTCACTCAATAAGCAGCATCACACAGCAAATACAATGCGGCTAGAGAAGGTCTTGCCAGTGTACAAGGAACATCTTGGTGATCACCCATACATGGCTACATTAATGGATGATATGGGCATGTCATATATGGATCTTTCTAATTTTCACCTTGCTGACATATACATCAAAGAGGCTCTGCGCATGCGTGTGAAGGCATTAGGTGATCACCAGGAAACTGCTCGTTCTTACCATGATTATGGCATGGTCCTCAAGGCTCAAGAAAGATATAATGAAGCTTTAAATGCATTCAGGGAGGCATTGCGAATCCAAGATGACATACTTGGGGCACATCAGGAAACCATAAGATCCCACAAAGAAATCTCAAGTGTCTTGAAAATGCTGGGGCGTCTTGAGGAAGCCATTGATGAACTGAAACTTGCAGAATCTAAGAAAGAAGCCTTAGAACATGAAAACGAATAGCGTTATAAAATCATTTAGACTATACAGTGAATAACATAATGAAATAATAACGTAAATAAGTAATGAGTGAAGATTCTTAGAAGAGCAACTGAATTGGAAAAATTCTTGAATATTTAGAGTTTTATAAAAAAATGGTCCTTTGCAGTAAATAATCACGTGACTGTGTCTGGAACGCAAAAAAATATACCCTTATAGCACGCTATAGATCTCAAGATACTGGACATTTTCAAGTTTGTTTGCCATCCTGTGGAGCCTTCTTCAGTGAGCTCAATTTATTCGTTATCGAAGTGATATATCATCACGTGACTGTTTGCTGCAAAGTGTCTGTATAGACCAACACCACGTGAGCTTCCGAGGTTTTCTTTCCAAGTTGCAAAGTAACAGAACAATCTGCGTTTCTTTTATGAGGCTCTGTGTGATTATTTGTTATTATGGAATACACAATTTCTGATATAAAAATAGTCAGTTATGGCTGTGTGCACTTTTGAATCTGGATTTATTATCAATATTTAGTAATTATCTCATGTTTTAAGATATATGGTAGTGCACACTATCCAGCCAAAAACTCCTCATCGTTCCTTTCATTGTGTGCAGTGTTATTAAACCCAGCCACAAATGATCGCTTTCTTGAGAGAAATCCCTCGCTTGTCAAGCTTAAATATTTAGTAAATAGTAGTAGTATTAATCTCAGTATTAATCTTTCGTGAGTGTGAGTGTGCGTATGTATGGTTTTTTTTCCCGCTAAAGATTGATTGATATCAGTACCAAGCATTACCAGAGAAGGGGAATCTTTTTTTTTCGCGATAGACCTTTCTCGAATTCGCTTGGATGATCACGAAACAAGTCGAGGTTGGCCTTGATAAATAAAAAGAATCAAAAGTTCTGTCTCGACTTGGAACCATTCTTTCGTGATCATTGGGAAAGAGGTTTATTAAGTCGATGATGGCCAGTAACAGCTGAACCGAAAGATGGACAAAGTATCTGGTACTACGTATTGGGGAAAAAAACAGACTCGATTTGAGCGTCGTCGCCAGTTTGTCCAGTGTTTACTTTACTGCAAATCAATCGCTACAGGACACCTCGCTGTGTGCTTCCCAGACAACAGAATTAACATTCATGTTTAACAAAACAGACAGTCGGCAGCTTTTCAAACTAAAACTAGCTTAATATGCTAAATGAACAAAGAATAACTAGATAGCATAAACAGTATTGGTATCGGAGTACATCTTAGCGGGGTGTAAGCTTGTGAATGGACCGACGTTGAATTACTAAAATTAAGCAAGAACAAACAGAAACGAAACACAGCAGGGATGAAGTCTTTGTTAGTAGGTCTAAATGATAATTTACTTACTGAACTTCTAGTAAGATGTCATGGATAATCCATGGGCGTATCTTTATCGTTTAATTGTCGTTACAATAACATTTACTAACAGCACAAAGCCAATCAGGTGCGATCTTTAGTATGGTTGATTTGACCTAGATGATTTTTGTTCATTTAATTATGACAGTTTAGTCTTGATAAGAAGTGGATTACTTGATGAAACATGGTTAGTAAGGAAAACAGTGTTGAACTAAGGTCATTGTGAAGCCTGTATGGGTAATGTTATCGACATTAACTGAGTCAGCATTGCTACTCACGAGTCCGTCATGAGAGCCTGCCGAGGCTTACACGTACGTTTCGTTCACGCGATATCGCCAGGGTCTTAATGTTATTTTTCACACCGAACGCATTCACTTTATATTCGTTTCGTTCACTGTTGGCTTGTTTATTCAGTTTATCACATACCAGTCATAATCTTTCGACTATTTATATGTTAGATGTGGCAAGTCAAACCGATTCAGTGATCTTTCCGAAGCTGGTGCGGTCCAAGCTAAATCCTATATGTTGAGTTTATATGTGTTTGAATCTGTATTTTCAACATTTTAATCTTTGATGTTCTGTTTCTAAAAAGGTACATTTTATGAATGGTACGGAGCACAGAAATGGAATCTGACAGTTACTCGCTCGGTACACGAGTTAAATTGAGATAGCCTTTGGCAAGGTTGGACTACGTTTATGACATAAGCTCAGCTATAATAATGAGTCTAAAATGGTTTATCTGCAGATAAGTCGCGTGATCTGATCAACGATTTAGTTTGGTATAATGGCAAGCCATAGCTTAGATAGCCGCGAATCGGCGAACTGCCTGGTCGAGCCGGTTGCTTTCTTTTATCAATGTAGACTCGATCGTCAAAGGAATCTATTGTATCAAGTTAGCTACTTAGAATGTCGGTTATGATTCATCGCGTTCCCCTTCACAACTTTCTCAGTTCTCTTCTCATTTAGGTCCAGCGACTTTAATTTTAAATAGTTTTTGATAAAACGTGGGAAGACGCAAATTTTATTTTCTATTGCTATAACTATAAATGCTGGTACCGCAACAAGTGAAAACTTGTCTTTTTCTTCAGTTTAATATCCTGCGAATACTGTGATGCTATGGCCAGTGAAGGTTCGAAGATACTGTACAACTGAAACGACAGGTGTAGACAGCGCATGTGAGTTTGAAGAATCCCGCTGTGCAAGCTGAGTTGTTATCAGTTTAGAGTAATACTTGGTGTTTTTTAATTTGTTTGAAGTTGATTTACAATAAAGAACGACTTTTCTACAAACTAGGATACTCATCTGGTAAACTAAGGAAAATACTAACTTCGATAACTACAAATAAACCAGCCTGTTGAAACTCGAACCTTTAAATTTGATATGAATATAATATCCCTTAATCAAGCACTTTGGGAAGTTTTCTTTGTTCAATTTAGCAGCACAAATACCTCTTGAAATCAAATCAGCTGAGGTTTTGTGACACTAAATTGAAATCTTGATATTTTCCTTGGTATTTTCAGTGAGAAGCGAACAAAAGGCAATGAATACTAACTTTTTCAAAAAGCATTATTTTTTACCACTTCAATCAGCTCAAAACTTCCCCATTGTTTGCAGCTCAGTCCACGTAGAGTGAAATATCAGGTCACCCGATGAGGATAAACGAGTAGATTGTTTACGAGAAACAGCAAACTGGTTAGTTTGTATTCCTAGTTGATAAACCGGCAGTGACAGAATCTCCCAAGCACCTGTCACGCATTTCATTTCAAACCACATCCAACCACTGGACCATTTATCTTAATGAAGGAATTACTGACTTAAAGAGATAAAATTGACTTTGAAAATGTTTTTTCTTTCTCACTAAAGAAGTAAATGTACCATCTGGCATAGGGTCGGATTAGTGTTGTATATAGACATTACTGATTTATAACCGCTTATCAAGTGTGCTGTGTGTAGAGTATCCACCAATAGGCATAGAGTGTTTGGGAGTTGGTCACCATTGTACTTGCATGTAGGTGTTCAGGTTAAAAGATAAAGGCGGGTGCTACTAATTCTATTAATTACACAGCCTATAAAAGCGCACAATCTTCTAGAGCAAAATACTTGGTTTTGTGATAGGCTATTCAGTAGCAAAAGCTCGCCGGTGTATGACTGACTTATCTCGTAGACTTGAAGTACACACTTCTAACTGAAGTACTACAGCCAATTTATTCAAGTCGTAGCTCTTCGGACTGCAAGCTAACTTCAGGAGATTATTGACTTTTAGATTTGAACCAAAAAATGCCGTATACTTAAATCCACCGAAGGTAAAGTTCCAGACCAAATAGTTCATATCATCGTGATGATGGATTAACATACCAATGCAAGGCCAATTGTTTGGTCATATATATGCACACGGACTATTGATAGGACAAACACAAATAGCTGTACTTTGATTGTTGAAAGTGAGAAGGAAGAAATGGAATCAAAGAAGAAAAAATTCGAAGGAAATAATTCTTCACAACTAGATAATGAGTGTCGTAATGGTGGGAAAGACGAGAAAACTGATGATGATGGGATGGGAAAAACCGAAAATGGAGTGCAGATAATGGATCATCAGTACGAAAGCGAACGCGAACACAATGATGACAATGATGACGATGATGTTGTGTTAGCAAGGAAAAACGAATTGCCGACAGCAATAAACAAACTAAAGTCTACCGAGGAAACCATCAAAGACGGTACTGACGATTCCGATGTGAAGCCATCTCATTCGTATATTGCGCTGATAGCTATGGCGATTCTAAGCTGTGCAAACAAAAAGATGATCCTTGGAGACATCTACCAATACATATCTGATAACTATCCATATTATCGCAATAAGGACAAAAGTTGGAGAAACAGCATTCGCCACAACTTATCGTTGAACGAGTGCTTTATCAAGGCAGGTAGAAGTGAAAATGGTAAGGGTAACTACTGGGCGATACACCCCGCCAATCTGGAGGACTTTTCCAATGGTGACTTCCGCAGAAGAAGAGCAAGAAGAAGAGTACGAAAGAGCAATGCATTAAAGTTCTCCAATGGACTGACAGGGTTTTCTTATTACCGTAGTTACACGCCTTTGTCTGCGGCCGCCTATTCTACATTCTTACCTTACAAAAACGATGACTACAGCCGCATGTATCCACCAGTTTCTGGTTATTCATCGTACGCGTTAACATCTGGGAATAGAAAGAATTTTGCCATTGATAATATCATAGCAGCACCTACCAACTACAAACAGTACTACCATTCCAGCCATCCTTCATTGATGTACGATCAATCCATGGTCGTTTCGCCTTATCCGCTGTCTTTGAGTAGTGAAAGTACTTTGGGTGCAGCGAGGTGTTCACCTGTACCCAACATCATGTCCTGTGCAGATAGACCCTTCGTTGGACCATATTCATCTTCATTGTCAGCTTTAGCCTCGTTATCAAGCAGCCAACGTGGGAATGAAAGTTGGCAAGATACATTGTGCAAACTACAAGAGAATCTTAAGAAACCCTCGTACACGTGAGACACGGCTGTTGTGAACTGTACGGTAAGAGGTTTTAAAACTTCAACGAAACGTTTTATCCTACCTACACCATTATGGAATAGGCCGGCGCTGAAAAACACTGTTTAGACTAACAGGAAGATCTGTAAGGACCGTTTCTACAAACTATGAATGAGCGAGGAAAAAACAAGGCCTTAAACTAGAAAAACTTCCGATCACGTAACCAAAACAGAAGCCGCAAACTTTAGCATCTTTTCTATGTGGCTTTCTTGGCAAAAACCGGCAAAAAAATGCCTAATTTAAACCGAATGAAAAATAAGTGAAATTGTCCTTAATATTGTTCAACGCGGGGTTTGTAGTGTTTGTTGTTTATCAATATACATTGAAATACAAAAAGATTGCCAGAGATAAGGCATAGAATAACTTTAGGCTTGAATAATCATTTCAGCAAACAACTGATTGAAGATCGGAGCTGTGAAGGAATTTTTATCTAAAACTCAAATATCTTTCTCTAGTTTTCCTAATTGATAGCGTGCTGTTGTTTACGCAAGAAACGGTTATTACCTCGACTAAAATTACCTCTGTCTTAGACAGATAAGTGGTTTCCTCTAAAGCTTTTGATTAAGCTGTGTTTGTAAGCTAATTCTTCTTAATATCGTCCACTCGTACAAACTTGCCAAACAAGCTAAAGTTGTACGGTATCGAAGGCAGATCTAACCACAGACACTGCCAAGATCGGTTGTCTTTGATTAAGTTAAAAAACTCCTGCTTAGAACCATGTAAGCCATAACTACCTCTGCTAGGCGTCTAGAGAAAGTGCCTTGATTGGCTCTTATGAGATTACTCAAGAAAACTGCTTCAAAGACAAATGAAAAACACGCTTTGGAATAAGAATTTCTAGCCAATCTAAGATGACAACCAAATCCTCTTACTTCAATATAGGACTATGAACTAGAGCACGGCTATAGTCGTGAATCGATTCAGTGATGGCGCATTTTTTGTGTCTTTCATAAAACTTAACCCACTTCCACTGCGTTCTAGTAGGTTCTACCACTATGTTTTGTCAGTACATTGTTAGTTCGTTTTGTCAGTAATTTTGTTAGTTCGTTTTGTCAGTAATTTTGTTACAGTAAAGCGATTAAGTCAATTGTATAATTATATTCAACAGTACAAGTGCTGCAAAAAACTCTCCATCCCAAGGTCAAGAACATTTATAATTAAAGTCTTTTTCTAGTCGAGTCTCTGTCTAAATGTGCTTCCTCGATCTGTTAGGTATCAGAACAAAATGTGTCGGTAAAATGAAGTTGGTTGATATTATTAATAAGGCATTTGGTGGGAAATAAAGTTTATATATAAAGACAGTCACACTGATATATAGAACGAAATTATTCACCACAGTGACAAATAGAGAACAAACTTAACTTTGTGGTTTATATTTCCTAAATGCATATGCATTATTCAAAGTATGACAGACGCTTGCGAATTTCGAAAAGATACCTCAACAAATATCTCTATTTTGCTTCCGAAATTTCATCTTTGAGCAAAGTATGTTTAAACAAACGAATGGAAGAACTTACTGCTAAGGCCCCACGGATTGACTCTATTACCGAAACAAAGTTTTGCATTGTATAGTTACGTCTTTTTCAAAGAACATTCTTTTAAATGGTGAAAATGAGTTGATTCTTCGAACAAAGAAACGCGACACATTATTTGATCATAAATATTTGATGGCAAACTTTTCAATTTAAGACTATTTTATAGTTTAGAAACGCTGGTTCCTATCTAATGTTTTACTTCAACCAATTTGAGATTTCGTAAATAATACTGTTGTAAGAAAGCCGGTAATTTTCTTTCACAGTTGTGGTTTAGCCGAAAGGAAATCGCTTAAGATGGTTTATTAGGAGAAGACAGTAAAACACAGGTAATTTTGATGATACTTGGAACTCATTGTTGAGACTGGGTAAAGAAAATAGATCTAGATTTAGTATGCCAATTACGGATGAAATATTCAAAGGCACACCTGACACTGTGATGCTAGTGCCAGACCAAGGTCCTTGGCTTTAAAAAGTTACTTGCTGCAACATTACGAGCGGTTGACGGTTGTTTGGAGGGCATTGTGGGCCCTTGAGAGGTTCTTCCTAGTCAGTAGAGAAAACAGGGAGATGTGAACAGCAAGCATCGCTAGGCATTAAATGAAAAACTTTTTGACGACCAGTCATTGCGTAAATACCATTTCAAGAGTTCCCACTTAGTAATCCATAGTAAAACCAGGGAGTAAAACCACCTCCCTGGTAAAACTGAATACGATACGAAATGTAAACACAGTGAACCCAAAACCAATGCGACCCGACCAAATTCAACTGTAACAGTCACGGTAGGAGATATTGGAGTTGTAAATGATTTCCTTGGTATATGGCAGATTAGTTTCTATGGTAGGAGGTGTACTGTCAAGGACTCACACTCCGCGCTGCATTCGAAAAAATGCCATTGCGCGTTCACAAAGGGCTTCCTCACTTGTCTAGCATTTATAGAGAAGTTATCGTATAACTGAAAAGTCTCGATACATGATACCGTCAATTAAATGCACAGAATTGACGATATCCATTGAGCTAGCTTGCGTGCTGACCCAAGGGAACGAGATAGAGAAGGGAGTTTGTAACGCAGGCTACCATTGAGCCAACCACAGCACGCCTGCTCGTCCAATGAAAATCTTTTGACACGGCTCCATCACGGTCATGACACATAAGCTATAAAAAATCTGCTCTATGATTGGATGGCGTGGGTTGCCATGGTTTTAGTTGGGTGAGAATCATAGATCTTTTCTGAGATGGACAAACAAGGAGCATTATGGTCTAGCTTGAGTACAAACAATACTATATAAGGCATGATAACAATAGATGTTTGTACCCAAGCTAGACCACAATGCAGCATGTTCGCTACCTCAGAAAAGGCCTATGGTACGAGGAATCAAGATCAAGTAAACCGGTTAAGAGGAATATCGATCTTACAGGATTTATTGTGTATATGATTATGTGCTTGCAATACACTATAATGTTGTTTCATATTCATAAAGCGCCTTTTCTATAAACGTTTAAGCAAAGGCGCTTTACAATGTATGTTGTGAAGTACATACTAGTTATGCAATGGTCATACCATGGAATATCCCACGCGTCATTTGTATCTTCTGTGTACACACGAGCCTTTAGGCGAGTGTGTATACAAAGAAAATACAAGTGACAAGTGGGATATTCTATGGTGTGCCACGAGAAAGCATTGTATAACTATTTTATCCCACACCATAGAAAATACAAATGCATGATGGGAAGGAAGAGTGGAATACCGACGAATATACAACGGTTTTCCTGCATTCTGATTGGCTGTGTTTTCTATGGTGTGGGATAAAAGAGCCTGCATTCAGCTACAGTGATACAACTTCCGTAAGGTCTGACCATAGTTAATGGTCTGACTCAGTGGTAACGGTTACCCAACGTTATTATCAGTTTGATAAATTACTGGTATACACTCTGTTGTCTATGGTCTATTCTTTTTAAGAAAACAATATTTACAACAATTATAAGAATAAATCTACATCTATCTCCATCATACTGCACCATTTTACAAATTCTCTAATTAGTCTAGCTATACAAGTTATTTATAATGGCGTCATTCTTGTGTTTCCTCTCACGGAGCTTCAAACACATTTATGATAAACATCTTATTAACTATTTTCTCTTCCTAAGGATATTTATTATGACGGAAAAACGTTTGAAGTTGAAATGTAAAAGCCAGTTATGAATTCGTCAATGTTAGCTATGCTGGTAGCCAATACCAGAAGTGCTGAGGTACGAGACTCGTTCTCAGTCTGGTACTTCTGACATGTTTAGTAAAGTATATTCAACGTATAGGCAGTGAATACAGCTACTAGTACTACCAGAACAGCCATAACGTATAGCCGTGTTTTGTTTGATGTAGAAAACACTGACATGGAATTGGCTCTTGTCTTGATGTCTTCTGAAATTTGTCTATCAAAAGCTCTTCTTTTTTGCAACTCACTGCTGAGGGATTCATAATCTTCTGTGAACTTTTGCATTTCTTCTTCCTCGTTCAGCTTATGAAGCACGTCTAGAACAGCTTGAGATGTAGCTTTTGTTTCTTCATGGGTTCCCAACACAGTCTTCTGTATGGATAAAGCTTTCTTGAAGGCTGTGAGAGCCTCCTCTTTATTTTCTTGTTCTAGAAACAGCTCACCAAGGCGAAAGTATGACCTTGCAGTGTCTTGATGGTCTCCTAGCAGTTTTTCACGAATATGAAGTGATTTCTTATTGAAGTCAATTGCTTTCTCCAAACACCCAAGATCCTGATGACATTGGGATATGTAGTTGAGAAGTGATGCTACCCAAGGGTGATCGCCTAAGTGCTCTTTGTACACAGGAAGACACTGACTCTCTATTATTGCAATGGCTTGCCCATGATTGTTGCACAAGCGAGCACCAACTATGTTGAACCAAATCATTTTATTTCAAGTCAGTACTGGTTGTTGTCTTTTATTATTAATGAATGCATTTTTTATAAAAAGAAATTTAAACTTTTTTTAACAGAAAAACGTACATTTTTATTGAACTAGCTGTTGCTGTTGGAAGCATATTCTTTGCCTGTATTGTAGAGAATATACCTTCTGTAGCTTATCCATTTATTCACAAACATTTGCTGTGTTTTTTACTGCAAAAGTCGTTGCATCGTGACCTATATTATGGTAGATTGGGTTGGAGTTTTATCGTAATGTCAGTTGGATTATTGTGCTTTTCTGAGCTGTCAACCATCATTTGGGGCAGAGGTTATTCAAATCAACCAATGATTTTCACAGATTTGCATAACTCCTGCCCCCAAAGATGAGTGACAGACCAGAAAAGCACAAAAATCCAACCGACATTACAATAATACAGGTCATGATACAACAATTTTCGCAGTAACATTGACTAACATTAGCTGCAGATGTTTGCCATTTCTAGTACATTTATTTTGCTTGAAACAAGTCAGTTGCAAACAAAAACTGTACCCAATCCAGGGAAAATACTCTTTAGAAAGATAATTTTATAATTATTATAATTATTATAATATGGATAACTTATGACATTCAAATTAACATGTGATAAAATATGATCTCAACTTGCATGTAGGAACATCATCCCATTCACAGAGGGTAGGGGTAGTGACTTCTTGGTAATAACTAAAGGGTTACCAGTAAACACAAGCCCCCCCCCCCCCCCCCCCCCCCCCCCCCCCCCCCGCGGGGGGGGTGGATACAATAAATTTTTTTTTTCTTCCTTTTCCCTCCTACTCAAGCCCACCCAC
>JAAAQI020176890.1:0-23144 GCA_011800005.2 Stichodactyla mertensii
ACAGACAGACAGACAGACAGACAGACAGACAGACAGACAGACAGACAGACAGACAGACAGATAGATAGATAGATAGACAGGTAGACAGACAAACAGACAGACAGAAAGACAGAAAGACCGACAGACAGATAGACAGACAAACAGCCAGCCAGAAAGACCAACAGACAGAGAGGACGGTTCCCTGCTAACAGGTTTAGTTAAGGGGAAATAGGACTCTGCTCTCAGGGAAAGCCGAGGGAATATGAACACACAATTATAAGTTATAATGCACGGAAAGATTCCAGCAGGGTGTGTCACTGACTGACTTTTTCTTCATGGTATTTAGTCGAGACTAAAGTATAAGAAATAATGAATGGTCATTACTTTTCATATTTTAAGACTCCGCTTATACCAATAAATAGAGAAGTGAGAATTAAAATATAAATAAAAGCGCCTTTTGCACGTAAAAAGAAAAAGAGGAAAAGAAAAGAAAGAAAGCACGAAATAAAGGGGTGAAATAAGAAATGGGAAAACAAGAAAACTTGAATTAACAAAACAGACATGTCAATGTAAGGTCGACAGAATACAATTCAAAATTCAGAAAATGCTCAAATGCAAATAGCTAGCCGATATAGCACACACACGATGACCCAGACGTTATATATATATATACATATTGCTCCTGAAATATGATGAAATATGACAAACAGCAGTAGGTCAAAAACATTAATATCTTACCTTTTTATAACTATTAGACTTTTTTCTTTCTTTCAAGGGGTACAAGAAGAAGGATTTCGAACATCAGTTGAGTAAAATTCATGAAATGACAGCCACATAAAAGCCCAACAACGAACGCTAATTTTTTTCTTAGCAAGTGTAAGCCAAGGTTGGTCTATTAGCGGTATACACGTTTGTTATAGTAGACACCATCTGACCACACAATTCAAGTTTCCGTCTATTTGGTATCATTTAATCTCAACACTACATCGATCTGATTGGCTATTCCTCGGTACTGAATGATTAGTGGGTAGTTTTAGTATAAACATCAATTACAACGATTTACAACATAATAGCAGGGTGCATATCAATTCTTTTTCTCATTAAACCTTCAATTTTTACGAAAGCCCGATGTAGGCTTTGGATTGGATTTTGTGGTGATGCAATTACGCGATCAGGGCGCTCGCTTCAGGCAAGACACAAGGAATCATTTTTTGAGCTACTGAATGTAAACTTTACCTAATTCACTCACCACAAATCAGCTTTGTGATAAACGATTGAAAATAAGGACCTCCACAGATTGGGCTGTTTGCTATAGATAACTAAAAAGTCATTCCCTGGAAGAAGTAATCGATAACAAATCGTAGAAATACCAGTAATAGACGATACAAATCAGTTTTCCTTTTCGAAGAGGAAAACTCATTTTTACTGAAAGAATATAGTGATTTAACGGATATTATGCAGATTTCGATTCTATAGAAAATAGTTCCATTACATTGAATAAAGTGTCTGTACTTTTATGGTTGCACGGATTAAGCCAATGCGCACTAGTTTCTGAGCCTTTCCTTTAAGTTTATGAAATAATCCGATTTCAAACACTGTTGTTGGGCAATTAAAACTATGCTTGGGCTAACTGTCAGAAAACGAGGTGACGAGCTAGTAAGCGACCAAGGTTAGGTGGTTTGCAACCATTCCCTAAAACGACCGTACGGTATTTGAAAGACTCGGACGGCCGCCATGTTGGATGACTAACAAAAGAAGATAGGATGGCAGGTATGACGTCATATGTAAACCAAGAAATTCAAGGTACAGCTGGTTTACAATCAATCCCAATAGCAACAAGTCAGCCGCCATGTTGGATGATTAAAAAAGAAACCAAGATGGCGGGTATGATGTCATATGAAGCCAAGGACCTGAAGACCACTTCTTCCAAATATATATTACTTGCACCCCAACACAAAAAGTAGCTAAACATGCCATATGACAGGCAAGAACATGTCCATAGGCATTCTTAGTTTCAGGTTTATTTTTTGTCATGTCTTTATTTCGTGTTTGTGTAGTCGACCTGCGGAGATACTTGCGGATTGAGTTGTACTACAGCATGCAAATTACCGTAACAGCACCGTACTTTACCGCAGCCGGCGATAACTACGCACTGTGTGATTGGATGATTCACATACCGCACCGTATACATGCTTTACGTCAGTAAACGTTTCCCGCTCAAATGAAATCTATAGAAATGTAGCAGTTTTCTTAATACCTAACACTAAATCTAACTAACTGATATCACTGACTTGTTCTACCAAACTCGCAATATAAAATAATTGAACTTTAATTATAGATCAGTACTGGATAAACCTGAATCTCGGCTACATATATATATACATACGTCTGAGTGTTTGTGTAGACTTGGCTATGATTCTCTAATCACTGGCTATCAAATATAGATAAGGTATATTACTTTCCTAGCTTTTCCTACAGTTCATCATTCATTTTGTTAAAATATAAACCAAGTTTTGAGTTTGGAATTCTATTCGAAAGTATAATCTCAATGTATAGCCAATGCAAATGTCTTCATTTTTTGTACTAAAGTTTGTTAGTTTTATATGCACGTTCATCGCAGTAGTTTTATCGCTTGAAATTGAAGACAAAAGAAAACTGATGTGGGATTACAATTTATTCAAAGTCAATAAAAATAGAACAATGAGATTAACGCTTAAGAAAAAAAGCAAATAAAAGATCAATCGTGCGGAGAGGTTGACCTGTATATTTTGGTCAAGGTTGAGATAATTTGGAGAGTGGTGCACCAGAATAAAAAGCAAGCAAACTTTCAAAAAAATAACTTACAATTTCCCCTGTTCCTTTATCTTTTTAGTTATTATTATTATATTATCTATTTGTTTTTTGCTTATTTAACTCAAGAATGCCACACTTTCACAAGTTTCTGGGATGGAGTTTTGCCAGTGTTGACCTGCTTTAACAAATAAAGTACGTACGTATGTACGTATGTATGTAATCAGTGAATTATAAAGTTTTCAAACTAAATAAGTTTTCAAAGTCAGGTTCACCGTGAGGAAAGCGACAACCGCGCGCGTTTCAAAGCGAGCGACAGACTTTGCTTCCACGCGAATGGTTTCTATTATTTATAGATTATTACAGATTATCATAGGTTATTATTGAATATTTAAGAGATCTAATTTGATTAATGATTCCAAGTGAATTTCGCTTAATCACTTAAGATGTTTTCATTCATATTATATCTCTTTGTACGAAATGCCAACACCGTCAGAAACTCAGCATTCAGTTTCCTCCAACAGAGTCTTTTTATTTTATTTTCATTGATGTATTTATGCAAACCATTCACTATATTCGGGCGAGTGATTTTCCCTCATGTTAGTATATCAACCAACCAATCAGACAAAGCGTTTTCCCTCACGTGACCCATGGCAGTGACTGTAATTATTATGCTAATGTTTGGGAAGATAAGTTGCTCGCCAGTTTGATATCATTTGTAAAAGTTTGCCAGAAAATCAACAAGTGTGACACTGGCATCGAATAAGTTCCTCTTCAAGAACCATTGGGTGGTCCTAAATACGCCATATTTCAAACTTGCAATTTGCAAATCAATTTGCAAACGCTAAATTAGTTAAATTTAAATTGCTTTGAAATTCAAGTTGTACGTTAGACTGGTCAATTAGCTTATTGAGTATAATAGTCAACAATAGCAGAAGGAAGAGAACGTTTGCATCTCTAGAACTATCTACTGAATACTCTACTAATCCCTCTTTGGAGGACACCAAACTTATATCTACATGGAGCTGTCTAGAGAGCTCAAGTTAGGATACAACCAAGAATCGAGGGGTGAAAGTTTGGCTCCGAGTTACAATCCCACTCATTAAGAATCGTTGTAAACAAACCAAGATAAAAACTTTGAATAGTACGAAATGGTGAGAGTTCAAATTGGATTTCTCCATTTTGTCCTTGTTTCATGGGTAGCCATCAATGCAGGTATGGTTTTTATATTTCATTTGGTTGTTTTTCGTGTTGTTGGTAGCGAACGAACTTGGCGTGCGTGACTCATCCACTTACTACAAACTAAAAATATAATTTGTGACTCATCGGCCTGACCCCGTTTTGATTTGTCTAACTTTCTTTAAGAATAAATGAGGAAAAGTTTAGCGCAAAAGTGTAATAGTTTTGCGGTATATTGTAGAATATTAGTAGATATAAACTTCTTTAGCGATAGAGTGGAGCTGTACGTCAGTTTAAAAACGGTTTCGGCCTTTTCTCACTGTCTAGACTCTCTAAGTTAAATTTTACCGTAATCACGAATTGAAAAACCTTTTTTATGACTCAGTTTTCCAATGATCGAGTACATATTCCTTAAAACTTAATAAAAGTAGTAATATGTACGAGTTTTGGCGCAGGAAAAATCGATCAAGAAATCCATTGTAGCACTAACCCAAGGACCCGCGCTTGGTGGGATATAAGATAAAAGAATGCGTCCTACAGTGAAATGGCTTTATTCCTACGTCGCAATCACAGACAAGAAACTAGGTTAAGGATTTGACCGTTAAGCGTTCCCTCGTATGGATCACGATAAACTCTTGCCCTAGATGTAGGTCGTGTTAATTTATGGTTGTTTTCTATATAAACAAAGACAAAATTCACACCTTTCTTCAGTGTCCATGGTTAATTGTTAGTTCTCAAACATTAGCGCACTCTTTAAACTATTTTGACACTTCTATTTTGTTTCAATTTGGAACATGAATACAAACATATACCGGTAACTCTCTAACGAGCAATGATCATTTAATTTATTGTGGCGTAGAAAAGTTAGAGCCGCAATTCGAATGAATAAAGATAAGCTGTGATCAGATGTTATTTGAGCTTCTTTTCACTGTACTCGACCTTAGCGGTGGAATCAAGTTTCCTCAATAGAAATTCTATATTCTTTCTTCGACACTATTCCTCTCAAATTCGATTTTTTCACTGATTTTTATTCCATTTGTAGGGGGAGGGGTAGTAAATAGTTTGTTGGTGAGTAACCAATAGCCGGAACAACCAGCCAAATGCATCTCTAGTCACAAACACTCACTATTATGAGTCATTTTTTAGTATTGATTTTGAACGTATTATGATAAGTAGGGTGTTGACTATTTCATCTAACGAAAAAGAATAAACATAATGCATTAGCAGGAGCATAAATACTAAAAGAGGTGAATCCATAAAAAAATTCACATGTGGATGAAAAACATGCAATTGTCATTAACTTTTGATGGCTCATTATGAAGATAAAAATCTGTTCTTTGGTTATCCAGCCTCATTTTTAGAAAACAAAAGGTATTTTCTCTCTCTTATGATAATATTTGACACATGATAGATGTCTGGAACCCAAAGTTTATCTGGTAATGAATCAATTGATATAAATTCATATCAAGAGTGGCCATCTAATTGTCTGACCTGAAACCTTAATCTTGAATTAATAACTGCTAACCATGTGCTTCATATGAGCAGTAGTTTACAATTTAATAATGGTTAATTCAGTGTTGTAAATAGCTTTTTGTTTGATTTGATATTGTGTCTAGTGGGCCATTGTTCTTGGATAATCAACAACCAGACTAAAACACGTGGTTAGTCATCAAAGGCATTATGGCACTTAACATTGACTGCTCATAAAAATTTAATCAAACCCTTAAAGAAATAAGACATAGTTTAAGACACATCATAATCACTGCATGTTTGCTACACACCTATCATGATGGTATATGACATTGTATATTGCATATGTTACAAATTAGCAGTAATTAATATCCATCAATTAAAATGCATACTCCTAGATGTATGAATTCATTATACTATGTATTGTTTCTTCACGTGGAAGGCCTCAAGGTATAAATTGTATTCAATAGATTAACATGCTGGGAAGACATGCCTATATACACTATAGCTATGTACAGGAATATTAACTTCAATAGCAGAGATGTGTAGCACTATTAGTAATGAATTAGGTGTCATTTTAATGTGTTGACTACCGGTATTTGTACAAGCTTGTTTGAAAAGTAAATTATTATGTGCATAATTAGATATACAGTTAATTTAAAAACAATGGTGTGAGTTATAAAAGTCAACTGCCTAACTTTTATAAAACTGTATACTCTACTCCAATAGAATAAAAAAGTAGTTCTCAGTTGTGGCACAGTTGCGTCTCTTATTACTGACAAAATCCTGTAAATTTTACACATTATCATAATGATATGAATAACAGTTCAACTTCTGTATTATGCATGTATACACTCAACAAGTCCTGTGATCTGGTGATTTTGGACCACCCAATTTGCCACTAACCACTTATATCCATTATTAATTATTCATGAATAATTAATAAGGCAAAGACAATAGAAAATCATAAGCTTAGAGGAGCTTGTATATATCTTTAATACAGTATTGTCCTGATTTGCATAGAGTTTAAAGCTGATTTTCTCAGCCAAATTCACATTTATGTTCTAAATTTTAGTCAAACACCATCTGGCTAATCTAGACATACTGGTATCATAAGCAATATACAATATACATGGTGATATTGTATCTGATCTACAATCTCTCGCCTGTGGCTCAAGCTTGTATATCAGATACAACATTGCCACTCATATTCTAGATATTATTTATTTCTACTTTATATTTATAATCTGCAACTGATTCTATCATTATATTATTTGCAATTACATATTACCAGATATAGTTGAAAAAAGAACTTGTTAATGAAGACAAGAAATTAAATGCAAAAAATCCTTTCTCTATGCATTGAGAATTGTGAAGAGTTTGATAAATTAATACTTGGCTGCATGATCCTTAATTCCAAAGGGCATAATTCTCATACTGTATATATAGCAGCAGATCCAGAACTCTCTGAGCGAGTGATGCACAATAGTATTAAATTCCATAATAGACCTCTTTAGCTTCGTATGCAAATTACCCATTTCAGACCACGTGACATTCTCTTGGGAATTGTTCTTTTATAATAAACATGTTAAAATATTAACATGCAAAAGAATCAACTCCCAAGAGTGACATCACATGGGCTGAAATGGGAAAACAAAGAACGAAGCTAAAGAGGTCTATTGACTGTAAGTAGGTCATCCCTTGAGGATGTACCCACTTCTCCACTCCTCTGGATCAGACCCTGCTCTAATCACTCTATGGAAAGTGAATGCATATTTGTTTCTGAAACTGAGGATTATGCTTATGTACTAATTTGTTTTAATATGATGTAATCCCATAATGTAGTTTTTGCTGTGTCAAATGAAACAAAAATTTCATTTTAATTTTTTTTTCATTTGCATTTTTATCCTCCCATCTCTTTTTTCATTAGGTAGTTCATTCTGTGTATGTCATATAAATGTACTTCTAATTCTAATAATTAGGATAATTTTTCTTCCTTAGATTTCCCTCCATCATTCAGTCTAAATGACAGCTTACCAGCTGATAGTGTCGGCATCATAGCAGAAGGAGGCACAGTGACATTTTCATGTAAAGCAAATGGCAATGGTCCATTTACATATTCATATATTGCTAGCAACTTAATTGGAAGTCCACGAAATCTCAACCTTGACTCAAGATATAGAATATATCAAGATGGACGGCTTGTAATTACTAATGCTCAGCATGCTAAGGATGATGGATACTACCACTGTGTTGCAAGGAATAATTATGGAGCAGCATTATCAAGGAAAGCTAAGTTACGCATTGCTTGTAAGTAGATTATTACATATTAAGGCTTGGAAACATGATGTGATGTTCCCTGCGATGTTGCTTGCAAATTAAGGTGAAATTGCACCTTGTATCCACCCCTGCAGCTGTTGGGCACAATGTTGCTGGCGATGTTGCACATTAAGTAGAAACCAGTTCTTTTATGGGTGCACACAATGGATACATATATATTAAGACATATGTATTAACACACATTATACAAGACATCTTATTTTAAAGATTATCTTAATTTTCTTATCAGCTCTTGCTGAGAAAGTTCCAAATTATCTGATGAAAAAGTCTGTTTGGGCCTGCACATTTTTTGCATTTTCATAAATTGAAGCACCCAATGCCCTAGGAGCAAGAATGAAACAGATTGCCATGTCATTATATGTCTCTAGTCATATTGCATATAGGAATTCAATCAGTTAACCACAAATTAATAGACATAAGGTTTTTGTCATTTTAGCATAAATTATATGGGGACTAATTAAGATCTATATTTAGAAGGGTGAAAAATCATGATGCATGTTCAGGGGCAGGTCAAGGGAGGGGTGCACTGCAATTGGGTGCACACCCCTTCCTGAGATGAGCTATTTTATGTAGTCAATGTTGGAAATAATATCATTTACTTTTGGTGCTCAAGCCCCAATCACAAACAGTGCACTCCCCCTGGATATGCCCCTGACATTTGGCACAAAACCAAGGTAAAATCATTGACATCCAGTCATATGCAGCATGATCGCTGCTTAACCAATCAGGATGCTCCAAAGTAGCACTGCTATGGTCACAACACATTGTTTCTTAATTAATTGCTCCATTTCTCATTTCATGTACTGTCCCTAAAACATCATCCATTAACATTTGTGGCTTATGTTTCATTTACTATAATATTGCATTCATCATATTTCTTAAGTTTTGTTCCTTGTTCTCACTGCTATTTTTATTTTTTCAAAGATCTAACCATCCCAAGTATTTCTGGAACCCCAGTGCCCAAGCTAGCCACCCAATATGAACCCTGTAAGCTCACACTCTCCCTGACGGATACCTTCCCAGACTACCCAAAGACTACCTACACCTGGACAAAAAATGATTTATCTGTGGTTGAGAATGAACGAATTAGCATTTCACAAGCAGGCAATTTGTACATTGCATATCAGGGGTTTAATGATCTGGGTACTTATTCCTCTGTTGTAAAAAATAGTGTTACTTCAAGTCAGTACACCAGACCAAGTTTTTCTGTAACCATCAAACGTAAGTATATTTATGACTGATTGTTTTATAAATACATAATAGTGTATCTTAATTAGATTGCAAAACAGTTACTGGTATCTTATGTTAACTGCATAAAATATCAAGTATGACATTGATATGAAGTAAAGGAGGCCAAAACATGTTGATTTTGTGTTCAACTAGCATTAACATTTGCTGGTTGCCATATGTTCACCTGGTCAAGAAACAGCCACAGGGGAGCATTTGAGATGAATATTTTTTAGGTTCCCTTAACTTTTTTCCATCAGATTACTAGCTCAAATCAATTGAATGTTAGTGAAGTTGAAAAAAGCACAAATTAATTAATGCCTACTTGTTGTGATTGTTTTATGCAGATGCACTAGAACCAACATCCTTAGCATCTACCATTATGCTTGGACCTTCTCACAAAGTTGCTGTACATGGCAAGAGACAGAGTGTGATGTTTGAATGCTTTGGGCATGGCAAGTAAGTAACTAGAGTGGATGTAATAAAAACTGTTCTGCTTGAGAAATAAATTTCATGCCAATGCTATGTTGTATGAAAGGAGGACTTACAATAATGAACCAAGGAAATGTTACATGAAAGTTTGGTAACAAATTCTGTCATCACACTATGAGTAAAGCTATTGGGCAGTTGAAATACATGCATCAAGATTTCCATGCTACTGGTCTAGCTATAAGCATGGTGCATTTATATTACAAGGTGCAATTTTCAATAAATATCCAAGTTTGCATACCATCAAGCTAAATCAAATTTATCAGCATTATAATATTATAACATATTTTACACACTTGGTCTCATTTTTAATTTTCATTTTGTGACCATGTGTTGTTTGAAACTCCTTAAGGACTGTAAGGATGAAAGAAAAGTAAGGATGGGGGGGGGGGGTGAAAACAGGAGGTGGGTCACACATTTTTTAACTTCTTGAAAGGGGTGGGCTGTCTGTAAAACTGCACATTAGATTTGGGTAATTCACATTTCCCATATGAAAAGGGGGGAGGGGTCATACTTGTTTTTACCTCAAGCTTCATGATCATCCAAGTAAATTAGGGAAAGGTCTATTTGTTTTACATATCACATTATTAGAATGTTTTCCCATAACTAGAGTTTTACACACAGATTATTTTGATATAATTCAGTTAGCAGTACGGTATACAAATCATTCTTTAGCAAACTCATTAGCATTCCTAACTCCAGTTATGGGAAAATGTTCAAATCTTTTAGCCGGAAATACATATTAAATTGTCTTCTGGGAGACCCGATTCCCTACCTACCTACCTACCCACCCCTCCCTACTGCATTCTTATTAAACACGTGACTTCTCATGTTACCATGATTTCAGACCAATGCCCACAATAACATGGAAGAAAGATGGTCAAGTGATTTCCTCTAGTTCTAAATACAGCATACGAGACTACCACAAGAGATTAACTGTCAAAGATGTCGTGTCCAGTGACCAGGGTACATATTCCTGTCATGTCGACAGACCTAAAAGTGCTGGTGCTGGTACAAGAAGTGCGAGTCTTACGGTGTACGGTAAGTGCTGAGTCGCGCTTGGCTCTCGTTAAAGAGTAGCACAGCTACTGTTTTCACGGTTCTGAGTGAGACTTAAATATTCTATATTGATGCTTTTTGCAATTTAGCTAATAAACGGGGTATATTAGAGCGAGAAGCAGGCCATACGTAGAATAGTTTGCCAAACTCTACGCATTCTTTCCAAACCATACAAACTACAGTGCCACGCTTGCAATGTTTGAAGAATATTCTTGTTCAAACTCATAAATTGGTGTAATAAATACTGTTACTTCAAGTCAGTACACCAGACCAAGTTTTATTGTAGCTATGAAACGTTAAATCATTTACAAATTGACAACACAAAATTCTCATTAACTTTTTTTCTAATTGTTATTTTTTGTTCCTTATACTTGAAGTTTTACGTTGGTATAGTTTGCCTTTTCTGTTCAATGTTCCCTAAGATTTTCACTGCTTATTCTTTGAAAACCGGGGGAAAGGACGATTTGTTTTGTCCTCAAAATTCTTTTGTATAGTCAACATGAAAAAGTTGAAAATATTTTTGTTGCAAGCGCGTCTCAAATATTTCCCAAATGGTGCGAAATTCCTAAAATATGATTGGCTCAAACAAGGTCCTATAAAACATAGACATATTTTTTAGCAATAAGGAATTTTGAATGATTTCTTTTCCTTTACAGTTCCACCCTCATTTTCTAAAGTGCCAAGTGATGCATCTCAAAGAGTCCTAAAATCTGTAACGTTTAGCTGCTCCGCAACAGGGAGTCCAGCACCTCAGTTTGAATGGTATCACAATGGTGAACTTATAACAACAGGAAGAAGTGCTCGCAAAACTATCAATCTGAATAATAACGACCTGACTATCAGCTCTCTCATCGACAGTGACCGCGGGTTGGTCCAATGCGTGGTTTGGAACAAGGCAGGACACGTGATTGCAACAGCTCGACTTGCTATTCAAGGTAAACCTCAGAAATAAAACCATCATTGATAAATCTACTTCTGACATTGATTGTGTAGGCTTCTAATGCGTTGCATTTTACCACTGTGGGTCCAAAGAGGTCGGATCGCCACCTCACGGACGCCTCTCGTGAATTGAGTTTGTTTCATATCTAAATCTCTGCCTAGCCCCCTTCCTATTCAGACGTTCCTGCTAGTCTAGACATCCGTGTAAGGAGGCTATTTTCTTCCTTGCTACGACAGGAGTTTACATCCTTGTTCTCCAGTTTCTTTCCCTATGTAAAAACCAACATGTGAGAAGAGTTGTTTCAGGGGTGGTTCCAGGATTTTTGAAAGGGGTGCACCATTTATGTTCGGGACTGGCGCACCAATAATTGACTATAAATAAATCATCCCAGGTTGAGTGCGCACTCCCTGTAGTCCCCTTAATCCGCCCTCGTATTAGCCATTAACCGTAATGGTAGTGTGTGGAGCGAACCTCTAGTAAAATTCCCAACGGCTTTCTTTTCTATCTATGGAAATAGCTTGGAAATTTTGTTTTCCGGACATTGCAAGTTATGATTGTAAAAAGTAGTAGCAATAGACCTCTAAGTGATGAAGATGACAACGGATTCAAATTTGAATTGTCAAACTCGGACATTCACCAATTATGTCACACAGAAGATATTGAACATTTTATCAAAAGACAACAAAAGAAATACCTGGCTTACATTATAAGAGAAGACAATAATTCTAGCAAGAAACAATTACTTTTTAACGATGATAAATATTGTAAAGTAGGACGCCATACACCCTCACTACTGGAACAGGTACTTGAAACCGAATCAACTTTTACCAGGGATCAGCTATTTAAGGTTGCAATGAATAGGAAACTAAGATAGACAAAAGTCACTCTATCTTATGTAAAGAAGAGGTAAGACCTATGTACATGTATGTTTAGGTGTAATGTTTTCCCATTTCAGACCACGTGTCTTCCTCTTGGGAATACGATTCTTTGTTTCAAGACATCGATAACCAAGCCCGTAGATTGGGGGGGGGGGATTTTGGACGAACCCCCCACGTGCTGTTGAGGTCCGGTCTGGACCTCTTTTGGATTTTTAGAAAACTAAAATAAAGTTAAATTGAAAATGAGTCTAAGATACACAAAATCGAAAAAAAAAAATGATTTTACTGCCGGACTAGACTAACCTCTTTGAAATCTGTCATTTCGGTCAGTAGTCAATAGGCGGATAGTCATGAGTGTAATATGTAACAAGGCATATAGCACACAAGTCCATCCTATTGGAAAACGAACCCCTCGTTCAGAATTCAGCCTACGGGGCTGGGCTGATAACGTATCTTCTCAAGCGTTATCCAGAAACAAAGATATAAAATCCAAGAGAAATGACACCTGATCTGAAATGGGAAAGCATTAAGCCCAAATTAAAGAGGTCTATTGCGAGTGGTGCTTAGAGCAGATTTCATATGACTGTGAAAAGAGCGTTGCACGATCGGTGCCGTAAGCGTTGTCTTGCTTCGACCGTGATGTTTTCTAAAATTTTGACTTGCCTTGCCGTACGACCGTGTTCGTGGCACGAGGGAAATCTGCTCTATCGTTCTTTTGCTTTCAGCAACTGCAACAATACCTTTTATGCATTTCATTTAAGGTGTTCCTGTTTGGATCGATGTACCACCTAAAGATCGTTCGGTAACATTAGGAGAGACTGTCGAATTAACTTGTCAAGCAAGAGGAACTACCAACACACCAACAATTACGTGGAGAAAAGATGGCTCCCTTATCCACACTAACACCCCTGGATCTCGCTTTCATGTCAAGTCTTCTGGTTCTATTCAAATAACAAATACTAAGAAATCCGATGCTGGGACCTACGTGTGTATCGCATCAACATCTGAAGGCTCCAAGAACGCTAGTGCTGTTCTTACAGTTTTAAGTAAGTGCTAAAATTAATCTTACCAGGGGATTCTGATTCTAGGCGCGCGGATCATTACATTTCAAAATTAAATTTTTTGGGGCTTTAAAGCATGAGTCACACTACTAGCGACGCAAGCAATAAGCGCAAGCAACATACGCAGACTCAGTATTGCATTTATCACTGAGGTGTGAGAAAAGACAAGCACCACTAATGAGCAGTACACTACTGAGTCTGCGTATGTTGCTTGCGCTTATGCTTGCGTCGCTAGTGAAAACTAGGCTTAATAACGCAGCGGCCACGTTTATTCCCACGGGAATAATAACCTTTGTTCATGGCCGTGTGAACTCGTTCTGAAGTGTTGCATGCGAGCCCACGTTGGGAAATGTATTGTTTAAGCCAACATGGTCGCCGCATGATTAAACATGTCAGCAAGGCAATTTCGGACAACCGCTGTTTCTTGACAGGCATTTTTCACCTCTTTTAGTTATTTTGGTTGCTCTACTTGTATACAAAGACGGATATGTGAAATTTTGAAGTCGGGACAGCTTTTCTCAGACTGAATTTTAAAAAAAACCCGGTTAATTATAAACTTAAAATGGCAGTTTTCTCAATAACCAGCTGCTATGTATAAATGTCTATCCGAGAAACCAAAGTTCTCAAATAGGCCTTTCCCAAGATATAGTTGAGTGAGTCCTGTACTTGCCAAAGCCTCGATTTCATTACCGTAGCAGTTTCATCGTGGTGTTATTATGTAAATTATATATTGTTTAATCAACAACTCTTCTTTGCTTTATTGTTTAATTATCACGAGGTCCATTGTATCAGATTAGTACATAGCTAAGAGCACTATGGTACGCACTGAAGTCGAGGCTTTGGGAAGTACAGGACTCACTCAACCATATCTTGGGAAAGGCCTATTGTCTTGTTCTCATGTTTATCCACAGGGTGACCAACACTGTTCTTCATTAATCCAGAAATGTGCTATTATTATTTCAGGCAGAACAAGTATCGCAGTTCCATTACCCAGCACCATATATGCCATAAAAGGGCACGTAAAAACTCTGGTCTTTCAAGTTCTATGGGACCAAAGCGTTGCCTTGGTATTCTCATGGACAAAAGATGGCTTGTCTATCGTAGACTCTCGATTCCAAGTCCTAGCTAATGGTTCGTTGTATGTTTCTCGTGTGCAAGACTCGGACGCTGGTACCTACAAGTGTGTAGTGTCTTCGGCTCTTGGCAATGCATCTACGAGTGGAAGAATGGTCGTTCAAGGTTTGTCTGCACTCATGATATTTGCAAGGGAAAAATTCAGGTTGTTTACATGATACGGGAATGAGTTTCTTTCGGAAACGAGAATGAATTTCATACTACATTTTCATGATAATATTGCCAGAACGAGTTCAGCTCCGCTCCCATGGCATTACCGAACACTGTGTCTGATACGCATGCGCCACTTGTTCCAGTCTCCCCAGAGAGCGGTTTCATTCCAGAATGAGTGTTCGTACCACGTTAACATAATACTGGTATAGAATGTCGTACCAGAATGAGCGTTTCGTTCCGGAAGGAAAACCGGAATGAAGTCATTAGGGAATGAAATTTTGCTCTGGTATCATGTAAAGGAATAGAAATATATGGCAACCGGGATGAACTCGTTCAGGAACGAAGCCCATTCCAGTATCTTGTAAACGGCCCCTAATAATCCTTTGAGGATAATTTGAAAACGCAGATATGAAATTTCTCAGTCATAAATTTTCGTTTTTCCCAGAAACACCATTGAGTCCAACAAGGCCAGTAGTGGTTCAGACCCAGACTACCTCGGTCCGTCTTTCCTGGAAACCTCCTGGTTACGACGGAAACAGTGCTATCATATCTTATAACGTCGAACGCCAGACAGAAGGTGACGCATGGAAACTTGCATTGGAAAATATAAACCCGTCATCGCACGTGACAGCTGTCGTGACAGGTGGGTGGGCAGACAGTTCTATGAATAAGCTGGTGGATTTTGGGGTAGGCAAACGAGTTGTAGATAAGCTGACGGGAAAACATGACAGGCAGGTTTGGGGGATAAATAAGTCGGTGGGTTGATTTTGTTAAACGAGGGATGACTTTGTTCACATCTCTGGAATACATGAGAAGCGGCAACAGTATCGAGGCCAGATGTCGCAGATCAAAAAGAGTCAAACAAGTGAACAAACAACAAGAAACACAGGCCTCGTTTTCGTGAACAATGGGAATCAAGGGTGGTGCAACGTGGTCTGAGGTGTCGGGTTCGATTCCTGGATTCGGCATTTCATTTAAGTAGAGTTCTTGTTGGTTCTCATCCTTGATTCGAGGGTTTTCTCCCTCCGCGAAACCCAACACGCTATTCGATCGTTTCAGAGTTCGATAAAATTGATGGGTGAGCATCAAGCCCAGACTCTTGCTTTCCTTTTAGAAAATGTTAATAGAAAGTTGATTTGAATATGCATTTATTGCAGGTCTGTCTCCTAACACTCGATACAAGTTCCGTGTACGTGCCGTCAATGGTGTAGGGGTTGGTCTTCCCAGCGATGCTACAGCTTACGTAACTACATACTCTGCACGTAAGTCAAGAGTTTTATCATTATTTAAGGTTTTATTATTGATTTGATGCATATGTCAATGACGTGTACGGTTCCCTATCATTAGGCCACTCGGTGTGACTGGCCATAAAGTTTTGACATTGAAAAGGTGTTGTTATTAAGGTCTTGTTGATGTGATGCATGCCACAAACGCTAAGGGCTAAGACACACGATACGACATTGCCTGCGACCTTTCTTGAAACGGGGAAATCGCACCGTGTGTCCACCCGTGCAAACTGTTGTGCGCGACGTCGCAGTAGTAGAAACGAGTTCTACTTTTGAACGATTTCCCCGTTGCGAGCAACGCCCCAGGAAACATGTGTTCGAGGCTTAAGTGCACTCTAACCCCACAGTGATGCCACTAAATTTAATTTTCGAGTATCAGTTGATTAAAGCCAAAGCTCCATTCAGTCTTTCGATATTTAAACGCAAATCAAACTCTGACTTTCTGGTAGAGAACACGATAAATGCTTCCAAGATTTATCACTGAGAATCTTGTGCAAGTGTCTGACTAAAATTTGCTTTGCGAAAAAGAATAAATGTTGGATTTTTGTAATATCTTCAGCTCCTTCGCAACCGCCAAACAATGTATTCGGTACATCAGCAAGCGCTGAATCAATTCTCGTTCAGTGGAAGGTATGTATGGACTATCTAAAAAAATAAATGCAAAACTAAATATTGTGATGCTAAGATAAAGAGGAGGAAGTGGTTACAAAATGCTTTTTTTTGATCTAATTAGTTGGAAATATTTTGTGCTGCTAAAGTGCATTCCTTGGCTTTCCGCTAACGTGATGAGTAGAGTTGTTGGTTGGGTCTTTTCTGTGTTTTCGCGGTCCTTTTCTCGACTCTTCTAAATTCCAGTACTCCAGTTTCGAATAAGCCATTTGCAAGGTGGCGTAATAGACCTTATTCGCTTGGGCGTATTTGTTTTCCTAATACAGGTCACGTGTCATTCCTTTGGGACTTTTACCTTTGTTTAATGGTAACGCTTGAGAAGATACATTAATATGGATAAACCTCAAACAAAGAATCGTATTCCCAAGAGGTCTGAATTGGAAAAACATTACGCCCAAGCGAATAAGGTCTATTTACTACCAGGACCGAATGCTTTGAGTAGCTTCTATTGTCAGGCAAAATTTACCAACTGTCTCTTTATTCCCAGGAGAGTAGAAAAATCTGAATAACAAAGCATTTCGACAAAGCATTCTCAGACTGGTAGTGGTAATAAAATGACGCCATCATGCAAATGCCTATTCTCTCTGTTATGCAGGGTTAGCCTCGTTTTTGTGTAGAATATTCACTTGTTTCAGAGAAGGGAAGGTCCGTAAAAATTCAAAGTGTATTGTTGTAGTTGTTTATCCTTCGTATTATCGTTGGTATTTATGAATATTTTGACACTGAAATAAGCATCATCCAGTAAAATTGAGTCTTTAATCTAGATATACAGCGGTATTTTGCGAACTCGAAAAAGTCTATTCGTCCATGGAACGACGGCCGCAAGTTTATTTATTTGATTATCTTATTTTTTGTATATCCAGGCACCACCGGCAAGCTCCCATAATGGTCAACTACAAGGATACCGAATCGCTTTCCGTCAGTCTGGTATTCAAAGTAGCACTTTTTCCATCAAGGATATTACTGGCGGTCTTGCTACCAGAGGAACAATTACTGGTTTGTTGAGGTGGACTGAGTACGAAATAAAAGTCCAGGCTTATAACAGTGCTGGTACTGGTCCGTCTAGTCAACCCATTCTACTGATGACTGGCGAAGGAGGTATGTGTATATTAAGATAAACGGGCCAAGTATAGAACCTGAGAAATACCAGAGGTTTTTATTTCGTAGAGTAACGACGTATCTTATCCCAGAGATAATAGGCTCATTTTTTGTGGTTGTATTTTTTCTGTGATTAACATATTGAGTGACTGAGGGTTTTTTAATTCTATCTGCGCAGCACCCGGAGCTCCTGTCCAAAATCTTAAGATCACTCAAATCAATCCAAGCTCTGTGGAACTTCAATGGGAACCTCCACCACAGAAACAGTGGAACGGAAATCTCAGAAATTATAAGGTAAACGTTTCTCGAGACTCTGGCTCATAGAGCAGATTTAGTCTTATGTCTGTGAAAAGCTCGCGGCACGAACGCGGTCAAGACACGGCAAGGCATGTCAAAATTTTAGAAAACATCGCAGGCTTACGACATCGATCGTGCCGCGAGATTTTCACAGTCATACGAAATCTGCTTATATTTCCATTTCTTTCGACCTTCATTTTCACGCTTGTCCTCGTGCACTACAGTCTGTGTTTAAATCGTATTCTTAGTCGCAAATGTAATCTTTATCGATGCTCCCCCTCCCCTCCAAAAAAAAAACACTTACACTGGACGTCCTATAGCTTTGCAACTCTACTTGGCTTATTTTGGTTCTCTTTCCTCAACAGCTAAAAGCTTGGGAATCTCTCGTCCCCAACGTGATTACACAGCAAATTGTCAATCATGACAGCAGCCAATCAGTTCAGATGGGTACTTTGTCCAACTTGAAAAAGTACACCTACTATGAGATCATTGTGATAGCTGTAAACGGTGCTGGTGATAGTCCCAATAGTACCAAGCTGTTGATAAAAACACAGCAAGGATGTAAGTATATATATCCATCCGGTTAGCTCAGTTGGTAGAGTATCGGTCTCTCGTGCGGGAGGTCGTGGGTTCAAGCCCCTGAGGAGAAGGTGCTGCCTTTGTAATTACATCTGCAAATGGACCTTCATGTCTTCTCGGATAAGCTGTACATGGGGGACATTAAAGAACCTGTTGAGCTATTCGCATAACGGTGGGGGATTGTCTCCCGGTTCAACAGCCTACCCCAATTTGGAGGCATAACATACTAAGTAAAGGTTATACCGTTACCGAGGTGGTAACTAGGTAGTACTACTATTATCTACTCATGATTGTAAGCTGCGCGGCTGCCAATGGCTGCCTTAATTTGCAGCCTGTAAAGTCCTCCACTGACTAACGCTGGTAAAGCGCATTGAGACTTGCGTGAAATGCGCTATATAAGTACCCATTATTATTGTTATTATTATTATTATTAGGCAAGCTGATTCCACATAATCTCATTGGCCAATTTGCGGGCCATAACTTACAGTACAGACCATCAACCTTATTTTTGTGTTCACCTTGCCGTATAATAAACATCTTATTAGCCTCGCCTTGCTCGGTACGCGCGCCACGCGCTTGGGCCATAAGGCAGTAGAAAAGACTTGGTCCATAATTTACGGTACGGCCCTCGCGCTCGGTTAATAAAAGGTATATACAACCAAGAAATTGGTCGAGAGCTGGGGAAAAATGTAAAACTACTCAGTTCTTTCTCTTTACATGTTTGTGAGTCACACAAGTGCGCTATCTGTTGTTGAAATTGAAATAGTAGGAAAAGCGATTTACTCCACTGTGTAAAGCGCTCGGTTCTAGAACGACGCACAGACCTGATTTTCTTTGGAGCCGTGTTCAAGCACAAGGGGATTGCGGATCATCATCGAAACCATCACACCTAGAAATTTATCTTTACACCTTAATAAAAGTGTCGTTAATACATCAGTCATAGCAGGTTTGAGTTTTCTCTTGTGAGTGTAGAACCACTGGACGCAGTTATGGTGGGCGCAAACCTAACATGTAATCGCGGCTGAGAGAGACCCAGCTTTAAACTCGTTGTTATTTATATCCAATTCCCTTTTCATCTTGTATCGTAGTACCTGACTCAGTGTCATCACTAAGCATCTCTGAAGTCTATTCTGATGGTTTTCGTGTAAGCTGGGGTCGACCAACCACAGTGAACGGCTTGCTTGTCGCTTACGAGGTCCAGTACTGGCGTAATGATTCTAAATCCTTGACCCTCAGAAAGGAACGAATAGATAACGACACGTTGGCCTATGTTTCCACGGGATTAATCGCCAATACCCTATATACGGTTACAGTGGCTGCGGAGACAGCAGCTGGGCTGGGAAGCTCTAGGTGGTTGAATGTCAGAACTGTGGATTCACCAGGCAAGTTATTTTTGGTGCTTCCTACCCCTTCCTTCACTTCCTTCTTCCCTTCCTTCCCTTCCCTCCTTCCTTCCTTCCTTCCTTCCTTCCCTCCTCCTTTCCTTTCCTTCCTTTTTTCCTTTTTTCCTTTTTCCTTAACTATTCGAATATGCATTTATATATTTTCAAAATAAAATCACAAATAGGTCCAATGGTTTCATGTAATTGTCCATATTCACGATAGCCGCCATGTTTGTTGTTCGTTGTGATGCTAATAAGTCACATGGTTTCCGACTTTCACGGCTTAAAATCGTGGATCGATTTCAACCGCCTCCATAACATACTTTTGCATGCTTGGATAATATTCGTTAAAAACTGAATTTCATCTTTGACATTTGCCTCGAATTTTTATAAAAAATAGTTGTTCTTCCAGTGTTTGCCCCCTGGAAGACCTCATGACTAATTTGCATTACAATATGAAAACCATCATGGCGGCTATCGTGAATATGGTCTATTAGTACTTGATTTATGTTTTCTAAATTTATTCATTTTAGTTAATTGCCCATAAAACATGTTCGTCGTTGCTGGTTGTAAAGATTAAAGGGAATTTAAATCATATCGATGATTGATTTTTTCATTACAGTTCATCCCGAAGCTCCCTCTAATCTTGAGATAGTCGAAACACGAGCATGGACGGTCCTCTTGAGATGGGCCCCAGGATTCTCAGGCCGAGCTCCAATCACGGAGTACAAAATCCAGTACAACAATGATTCATTCTATGAACCTATAACAGCCAAATGGAATACAGGGCTCATCGTCCGCGATGTCCATAGAGTGTATCAACTCTTTCCTCTTGTGGTTCCGCATCTAAGACCTCATACAGAATACCGGTTCAGAGTGATCGCTAGGAACAGAGTTGGTCCAAGTCCACCGAGTAATGTCTCACAGAGTGTAACCACTCTTGAAGCTGGTAGGTATCTAAAGGCCGGTACACACTAAGGGTCTTGCTCCCGGGTCATTTTGCCACAACCACCACACACGAGATAGCATACTGCGAGACCTTGCTCAACATACATTATAGTACACACGAAGGAGCATTTTCAAGTTTGTTCAATTTGCCCCTCCCCCCTCCCCCCAGGGGAGGGTTGCTCCCAAATATTTACCCAGATTAATATCATGGAGCATTTTGCGGGGTGAAAATTTTGATCCCGAGAATCGATTATACCCATGAAATCGTTGGTACACACGAATAAATTTTCTCCAGGAGCGTGCCCCGAGAGCATGCTCTCGGAGCAAACCCCTTCGTGTTTACCAACGATTTCATGGGTATAATCGATCCTCGGGAGCCTTAATGGTAAACTTGGAGAATGCCATTGAAATTTTGGGGGAGTCAACTTTGACAGTCTGTATTCTGCCGCAAAAAAAGGAGAAACGAGGGAAGAAGTCGAGGCTATAGAGTATCCTGGCCTATAGACACTCTTGTTGTAGCCTTTCCGCCAATCAGAGCCCGCTGTCTCTCTTATATTTTATGACTCGAACAAAAATTTATGTTTGCATATTAATTTTAATTTCCCTTCTCTTCTCACAGCACCATCTTTACCACCGACTGATTTGAAAGTTTACCCACGTGATAACACTGATGAACTGGAGTTACGTTGGAAGGTGAGTTGATTGCAACACATTTTGCGTTGTTTAACATTTTAGAAAATATGCTTACCATTTGCCGTATTAAGTGTTAGAAATGAGCCCAACTAAGAAACCTCAAGCGTGATGACTTTACTGCAAGCATGATGGTTACTATATCACGTGCACTCCCTTTGTTCGCAGCTTTGGTACTGCATATTCATTGTGCATGCAATATCTCACGGTCAATACATTAAGTGCAGTTAAAAAGTACCGACGTCCTTTGCTGTCTTGGCTTGTTGCTTATGGCTCTTAGGATCGTGTCAGGGGAGTATCCTGGAAGATGGGGGTGTGGTGGGCTTCACAGGTTGCCGAGACCCTACCTTTCAACTGGGTATTGACTGGCGTGTGGATTTTTTATTTAGGGGGGATGATCATGATTTCTTTAGTGAGGACTGAGGAATAGTTTAAAGCCATCTTCGTATGACTGTGAAAAGCTTGGGGCACGAACACAGTCGTGACAAGGTCAAGGCACAGCAAGGCACGTAGTCAAAATTCCAGAAAACATCACGGTCGCGGCAAGGCACGCTTATGGCACTGATCGTGCCGCAAACTTTTCACAGTCATACGAAATCTGCTCTGGGCGCAGCGCTACATGGTGTGTATTCTCCTTATCCGAATGTCATGTAAAGACGAAGGAAATATATCATTATATTTCTTGGTCCCCCCCCCAACAGATTCCCCCAAGGACTTCCTGGAACAGTGCTTTTATTGGTTACATCATCACCTGCGAACCGTCAAGTTCTTCACAGCACATCCACAAAATACAGGTCTCCAATTCCCATAAGACTAAATGCATCGTAGTGGGTCTGCTACAGTACACGAGGTACAAGATCTCAATCAAGTCCTATAATCTCAATGGGAAAGGTGCCAGTAATAAAACTACCCAAATCTTTTATACCACAGCTGAAGGAGGTGAGTTGTTATGTGAGTCATTAAGATCCTCGATACCGCTGCATTCCATGATTGCAGACTCGTATAGGACCGGCCTTATTTTATAGTGTGAAAAAATTTATGTACTTATTGACTGAGTGCGAAGGCCGAACGGGAAAATATTTGGCTCGAGGTCAAGCCGTACCGTCCGAGCGCAACATTTTTTCATATAGCCCTTTTCTGGCCTTTCAAATCTAATTTTAGACGCACGTAAACAACTTGGCTCAAGTCGAGCGCTCACGAGCGGCTCCGTACGAGAAAATACGGACCAGCTCACGCCATCAAGTACGGCCCCCTCACGTGATTTTTGCCAATGGTTTTGATAGGAGCGCGCGCGCCGGTCTGTAAGGGTCACATGATAATTAACAATTAGACCTCGAGGGTGAATGGATTGCGAATGAGCCGCTATTTGAATCGTAGTCCACGAGGCTGAAAGGTCTAATTGTTTAAGTAAAAACCTACTTAAAAATGTTATAACTGTAGTCAGGCATTATTTAAAAATATATATATAATAAAATATATAAAAGGGTTGTCTCTGA